>ML316150.1:0-166936 GCA_005239505.1 Nicotiana paniculata | reverse complement strand
TTTAGTTTTAATCTTTAGTGTTAGTAATTTAAATAACATCAAGTGACAGTTGAGTATTCTAACAACTTGCTTGATACGTAAATTCCCTGTGGGATCGACTCTGGGCATAATACCCCAGATTATATTTGCAACGCCCGCTTAGTCTTTTATTAGACATAGTTGAGCGTGATCATCGTTCCATATATGGAAGTTGTATTTCATGAAAAGTGGGTCCAAACGGGCTCGACCTTAAAGGTATTATGGGATTCCGGCTAGATACCTCATAGAACACTGAGAGTCTCTCCGATTTGGGCATATTGCCATGAAATTCGGCTTAATTAGGGTTTGTCTTACCCATTGCCCTAATTTCGATTTAAAATTTGTTTGCATGTGGTCTTTTACTTATTCTGTATGATTGGTTTCTTTTCCTTATTCTATATGATTGATCTCTTTTTACTTATTCTATATAATTGATTTTCCTTCCCTTATTCCGTATAATTAATGTTCTTTCCTTATTCTGTGTGGTTATTCTTCTTTCCATGTTTACTTATTCTATATAATTGATTTGTACACTAAATCCCCCTTGGACAAACTTTTGAAAACATGAATCCAAGTGCTGCAATCATTCTTATTGCTATGTGCCACTAGAAAATCTGCGTATAGGAATAAAATGTCTCTGAACTTTCAATTCATCTTAACATGTTCATTAGAAATCATATCTATAGAATTCTGATCACTTCATTTGCTACTGTACCACAACGATCACTACAAACAATGACTATTGGATTAAGTATAACAATACAAAAAAACTAATGCCAAGCATCAACTGTTAGAGATCCTGCCTATAGCGTATAATTGCTCGTTCTAACAGACCTCTAAAATACCGCTTACTACTTTTTTCATGCCGCTGTCAGTAAGCACAAGTAATTCTGAGTTCCTCCCCGATGTTTTTTCATTACTCTTTACTTCATGAGTCACCTAGACACAATAGGCTTAATAACCGAAAATCTGCAATTTCATTAATCAGCATGCAAATCATATAACTCTGTCTATAAGCAACGGTAGGCCTCTAAGACTGCTTACATGCCTTGAGTCCTTGACACATAGAAATCCTTATGCCTTGAGTCCATAAGGATTTATGTTTTTCAACTACTTAACATAAAATTTGTCTTGCGTGCATTTGTTGCTTAATTGTGGAGGCAAACTTGATCCTTAACTGCCTATATGTGAAGTCCAATATGTTTTTGTATGTCGCCTAGTTTCGCATTTCTGAGCAACCTAAGTGAGGTCTAAATCCACACAAATAGAGGTCCAATACCTCCTGGACCATATGTATGGGACGAGTAGTGCACGCATAGGATACGACTTAGAATTGAATTAGAACGCTTTCAAGTAACAACTTTAACATAGTAATCGTGTAGCAGGAGATGATAGTCTGTGCCCGCTGAATAATATAAGTAACACCCCATCTCGATGGAGTTATGAAATATTATTTATGTTGCACGGGGTGATCCTTTCGGCTAAAAAACTTAGGACCTCCCTATCTTCTTTCTCTCATGTTAGAATCAAGTAGTTGTACTCATCTATTCAAAAATCCTTTTTACTATAAAATTCTATAACTTTGTGCTCTCTCTCTCTCTCTTCGTTTATTTGACTAATCCATATAATTCAAGTTCGGCCGAGACCCAGAATTATGAACCTCGAAGAGTGCCTAATACCTTCTCTTCGAGGTAATTTCGAGCCCTTACCCGATCTTTGGTGATTTAAACTAGTTGAACCAGAATCATTTTCAAAATAGGTGCCCTAACATACCTTAAAAATCGTTAGGTGGAAACTCTCATATTTTAATACCTCCTTAAAAGAGATGTCACGTGTCGAAAATCGATTTCGCGCTAAAAAGAGGTGTGACAACATGGCGATTCTGCTGGCGACTCAAGTTGGCCATTGACATAAACGTTCAGGAATCTTGGTACACCATGTTCTAGGAGAATGAGCTACAATTAATACCATAATACTGCCGTATTTGTACTATGTACAAGAATTAATGAAGAAATTCATAAAGATAAAGTTCAAACATGTTCCGAGAATCCAGAATGAGTTCGCAGGTACATTATCCGCTCTATCTTTCATTATACATCACCCAAACAAGAATTTCATCAATCCTATTGCAGTAGGGATTCATAATCAGCCAACTTATTATGCTCACGTTGAAGAAGAATTTGATGGAAATCCATGGTTCCACGACATTAAAGAATATTTGGCAAAAGGAGAATACCCGGAGCACGCAAATCATACTCAGAAACGCACACTCCAAAGATTATCTAACCACTTCTTCCAAAGCAGAGGAATTCTGTACAGAAGGACTCCAGATCTGGGGTTATTATGGTGTGTCGACACCAAAGAAGCATCCATACTGCTCGACAAAATACATGCTGGAACTTGCGGACCACACATGAATGGCTTCGTCTGAGCTAAAAAAATATTAAAAACAGGATATTTTTGGATGACTATGGAAACAATCTGCATCAAGTATGTCCAGAATTGTCATAAATGTCAAGTGCATGCTGAAATTATACAAGTGCCACCCAATGAATTCAATGCAACAAGCACACCTTGGCCTTTCTCCGCTTGGGGGATGTCATTGGTCCAATTAAACCCGCCGCTTCAAATGGGCACATGTTCATTCTAGTGGCCATAGACTATTTCACAAAATGGGTTGAAGCTGCATCTTACAAGGCTGTAACTAAGAAGGTCGTACCAAATTTTGCCAGGGATCGTATTGTCTATCGATTCATTGTACCGGAATTAATCATCACCGACAATGCCGCCAACCTTAACAGTGATTTAATGAGATCCATATGTGAAACTTTCAAGATCAAGCATAAGAATTCCACAACATACAAGCTGCAAATGAATTGAGATGTAGAAGCCGCCAAAAAGAACATCAAGAAGATATTAAGGAAAATGGTATACAATCACAAACAATGGCACGAGAAATAACCATTTGCCTTTCTGGGATATCGTACCACGGTTCGCACATCAACTGAGGATACTCCTTATTTACTGGTCTACATTACTTAAGCCATTATTCCCGCTGAATTAGAAATTCCTTCTTTGAGAATCATACAAAAGGCTGAACTCAGTGATGCAGAATGGATACGAAGTCTCCATGAACAACTGGCTCTCGTTGACGGGAAAAAAAATGAATGTGGTATGTCACAGTCAACTTTACCAGCATAGAATGTCCAGAGCTTCAAACAAAATGGTCAGGCCTAGACAATTCACACCAGGGCAGTTGGTGCTAAAGCGGATCTTCCCACATCAAGATGAAGCCAAAGGGAAATTTTCACCCAATTGGCAATGGCCCTACATAGTTCACGGAGTACTAACAGGAGGAGCGTTCATACTTGCAGAAATGGACAGAGAAATCTGGCCAAAACATATCAACTCAGACACAGTCAAGAGATACTATCTTTAGATTGTTTACATCTCTTCATTTGATGTAATTGAACTAAGCTTAACTTGATACCCATTTAAGAAGGGATACGTAGGGAGCCTTGTGGTTTCAATCACATCTCAATAAAATCTTCATTTTTCCATGTTCATATACTGGGGCAGAATTTTGAGGAGGACCCCCTAAATTCTAAAGCAAGTCCAGCCAATTTTGTCATACGCAGAACAACCAAAGAATTGCTTTTAAACTGGGACCGAATTTTGAGGAGGACTGTCAATCTTCTAAAGCAAGGAGATCGCAAAGGATCTAAAATATGTTACAATCATTGGTTCATCTAACTTAATTGATATTGCTCTAAAATATGTCACAGTCATTGGTTCATCTAACTTACTTGATATTGCATACTACTATATTTCAAATGACTATATTCATCAAATGCACCCATATTTTTTCAAGAACTTTATTCTTACAAATAGCTAGGTGCTGCCCAGGGTAACTCAAACAGGGTGTTAAGGTAGGAGCAAAGCCAAATCGAGAGGGCGAAATCACGAACCAACCTCCCCCACAAAATTCATAATTTTCTTTGGATGTAGGCATAATAAGACAATAATATCTGTAGACACATCAGGTAACTACCTTCAAGATAGCAAATCATCTATCCCAAGCATCTCCAGCTAAGAACCACTCTACTTTCCCACTATCACTCATTGTTTTCTTTCATGAGGCTAAGCACTACCTTTCTCTTCATGAGACTAAGAATTGTCTCTACTTCTTTGCATGAGGCTAAGCATTGCCTCCCTAATTGCATAAGGTTAAGCACTGACTTCCTTTGCATGAGAATATGCATTCTGTCCTGTTTGCATGAGGCTAAGCATTGCCTCTTCAACTGCATAGGGCTAAGCACTTCCTTTGTTTGCACAGGACTAATCATTGTCTCCTATTTGCATGAGGCTAAGCCCTGCCTCCTCAACTGCATAAGGCTAAGTACTGCCTTTCTTTGTGTGGGACTAAGCATTGTCTCCTATTTGCATGAGGCTAAGCCCTGCCTCCTCAACTGCATAAGGCTAAGCATTGCCTTTCTTTGCATGAGACTAAGCATTGTATCCTATTTGCAAGAGTGTAAGACTTGCCTCCTCAATTGCATAAGGGTAAGCTATGCCTTTCCCTGCATCGAGACTAAGCACTATCTCTTATTCTTTGCATAAGGCTGAGCATTGCCTCCCTAATTGCATGAGACTAAGAACTGTCTCCTCTTCTTGCATGAGGCTAAGAAATGCCTCCCTAATTGCATAAGGCTAAGCACTGCCTTTCCTTGCATCGAGACTAAGCACTGTCTTCTCTTCTTGCATAAGCCTAAGTATTGCCCCCCTAATTGCATAAGGCTATGCACTGCCTTTCCTTCCATCGAGACTAAGCATTGTCTCCTTGTCCTTGCATAAGACCAAATGTTATCTCCATTACGCTACTTAAAACCTAGCAGTATCCTCTATTCGCCTGGGGCTAAGCACTGCCTAAACTTTGTCTTGTTTTACTTCGCATACGATCAAGCATCATATCTTTGAATCTCATGGGCTGAAACATCGCCATTTTTTTCAAAGGCGTTATAGTCCGAAGGCGTCATCCTCATAGCCGGAAGACATCATTCCATGGACTGAGGATCTCTCAATATTGGACATAATTATTCAAAGGCATCATTGTCCGGAGGCACCATCCTCATATCCAGAGGACATCATTTCATGGCCTGCAAATCCCTTATCACATGATTCATGGCCCGGGACGTTATGGTCAAAGGACATCATCCTCACCGTCCAAAGACAACCTTCATGGTCCGAAGGGAATTTGCATCATGTTTAAATTCTCAAATAATCCATATATACATGCATGCATCATGTCTTATGTTAGAAGGTAATCCAGGAAGTAATTCTTCAAATGGGAGCATTCTTTGCTCCGGTTTCCATTCATAATGTTCACATCCATCAATTGTTTCAAATATAACCGACCATCATAACTCTATGATGTTCAGACATTGGCTCCGTGATACATCTACAACGTTTTAGATTCACATATATGACTTCGCGTAAATTTATCTGATACTGTCCTACTCCAAAAGTACCCTTTCCAAAACATACGACCATCCCTATAACAACTCCATCGGTCTCGTTCACCGTTGGATCCAGAACTACACACGACATGATTCCCGTGCAACTTAGGAATCAAGGTTTGGCCCCCATTTTTCCAAACCAAATTATCCCAATTTTAACTAAATTTTGGACCAGAATTAGCCCAATTAACCCAAGCCCAAAAACCAAACCACCCTTTTAAAATAACCCGGCCACTAACCCGTTTAAACGACCCGCCCAACCCCATTCTTTCATCTTGGCTGTTGATCTCGAATGATCAACGACCCCTGATAAACAAATCTTGGCTGTTGATCTCGAATGATCAACGACCCCTGATAAACAAACCCCTTAAAAATTATCCCAACCCAAACCCTAAACCCCATTTCTTATTTCCGCCACCTCTGAACACCCCCTCATCTCCCAAACTTAAACCCTAATCATATCACCTCTTCTCTGCATATTACCTTCGAACCAGATATTTTCTTGCTTTCTCTGAATGCTTACCAATCTGATATGGTAATATTGACTATCGTTCCATATATGGAAGTTATATTTCGTGTAAATCGGGTCCAAACTGGCTCGACCTTGAAGATATTATGGGATTCCGGCTAGATACCTCATAGAACATTGAGTATCTCTCCAATTGGGGCATATTTCCATGGAATCCGGCTTAATTAGGGTTTGTCTTACTCGTTGCCCTAATTCCGATTTGAAATTAGTTTGCGTGTGGTCTTTTCCTTATTCTGTATCATTGGTTTCTTTTCCTTATTCTATATAATTGATCTCCTTTTCCTTATTTCCTTCCCTTATTCCGTATGATTAATGTTCTTTCCTTATTCTGAGTGGTTATTCTTCTTTCTATGTTTACTTGTTCGATTTCTACACTATATAAACTCCTCCCTAAATACCCCTTGGATAGATTTTTGAATCACCTAATCACTGTTATTGTTCTCACTATTCTCCTCTCTCACTCACGCACCAACTCTGTTACACTCGAATATTTTCAAAAATCATTAAATCTTCGGCAGGCTAAAAGCCAAGGCCATTAAACGACCTCCTCCGATGCGAGCATTGCTCGGAGCCCATTCTCGAGGTTCTTGTGAACTCGGAAGCATCGGAGACCTGGGGTTTTTGCTATTAAGCTCTTTACTAGTTTTTTGATTTTGCTACTAGTTAGTGCTTTTAACCCTTGCAATGTTAAATTTCTTTATTTCTTTCTGCATACCTACATGTGTTTGAATTATGTGAGCATTATGTAATTATGAATCCTTGATATTGCTGTAACGACCCAGCCGGTCGTTTTGTGTTCTAGCGCGTCGTTTAGCGGTTTGAGTCCGTGAGCAGCTTTGTTTCAGGTATTATGACCCGTGGGCATGGTCGAAATTGAATTTCAGGAAGTTTATAGTTGGTTTGGAAAGAAAATTCTCATTTCAGAAGCCTTAAGTTGGTGAGATCAACAAAGATTAGAATTTTGAGTAAACGATCTCCGAATCAGGATTTGGAGTTTCCAGCAGGTTCGCATGATGATTTCGGGCTTGGGTATATGTCCGTATCGGGTTTTTGATAACCCAGGAGCGTTTCAGCGTATATTATGGGAGTTAGCATTTAGAAGGATTTCATGAATCTGGGGTTGGAGTGCATATCAGTGAGGTTGATGACCGTTTGGGATTTTGAGTCTGGGAATAGCTCCGTATGGTCATTCTGGAGTTGAGAGAACGATCGGAAGTAAATCCGGACGTCCGGAGGTCATTTTGAAGTCATTTGGCTAAAGATAGAAATTTGAAGGTTTTTGAGAAATCTGACCGGAAGTGGAAGTTTTGATATCGAGGTCGGAATGCGATTCCGGAAGTTAGAACAGGTCCATAATGTTGAATATGACTTGTGCGCAAAATTTGATGTCAATTGTACATGATTTGATAGGTTGCGGCATCAGATATAGAAGTTTGAAATTCTAAGCTCTTAAGGAATTGGATTTGAGTGTGATTCGTGGTTTCAACATTGTTTGAGGTGATTTGAAGCTTCAAGCAAGTTCGTGGGATGTTATAGGACTGAGTCTTGTGTTTGGACGGGGTCCCGGGGTCTCGGGTGTGTTTCGGGGTGGTTTCGGGCCATTTCGCAGTAATTTGCTATTGCTGGTTTTGTTTTTGCTGGTGTCCTATGTGATCGCAGCCTTAGCTGTGCGGTCGCGGAGAGGAAATTGAGGGGCGAAGATTTTGGCCTACGCGATCACGGGTGCTGTTGCGCGATCGCGGTTAAGGGCTGGGCAGGTTTGTGCAATCGCATGCGGGGAGCTGCGATCGCGAAGAAGGAATTTGGAGGGCTGCTGGTTGGCTTACGCGATCAGAGGAGGTGCAATGCGATCGCAAAGGCATTCTCGCGATCGCGAAGAGGAAAGATCTGGGCAGTGTTGTTTAAAACGAGATTTTTAGCAATTCTCTTTCATTTTTCAAAAGCTATGGACGAATTTGGAGAGATTTTCAAGAGGGATTCCATCAAGCCTCAGAGGTAAGAGGATTCTACTCATTTCTAAGATTAATACAAATTTATTACATGGTTTTGATGTGAAATTGGTAGAAAAATTGGGAAAATTTGAAAGAAACCTAGAGCTTTGGGAATTTGAATTTTAGCCACGAATTAAGCATGCATATTTTGTTAAGTGATATAATTGAGTTAGTAAGGCTACAGGTAGAATGTACCTTCGATAAATTTTGGATTTCGGGCATGTGGGCCCGAGGGAATTTTTGTCATTTCACTGAGCGGGGTTAGGAAAGTATACAATCCGAATTTGTTGTGAGTATTAGGATAAATTTTCATTGCTTTGTCATTTATCTGGTAGTTTCGGAGCGTGGTTCCTCCGTTGGGGTCATCAGAAGGGATTGGAACCGGTGTTGGAATTTCGGAGCGAGGTAAGTCTCCTTTCTAACTTTTTGAGGGAGAATCGTGCCCCTAGGTGAATTAATTCACTACATGCTATTATATTCGGGGGCTACGTACGCACGAGGTGACAGGAGTCCGTGCGTAGCTACTATTATGCCATGTCCGGGTATCCTAGGACCCACTAGCATGCTTTATGTGTGTACCTGTAACCATGCATGTATCATTGAACTACTAATATGACCGGAAACGTAATTAAATGTTTAAAAGAAAGCTGGAGTTCATATTGTTGCCCTTTTAAAGAGAATTTGTTTCCGCTGTAAATATATGTGTACCTGGATTAGGTTGTATCGAGAAATACCATTAAACTCGACAAATGAGTTTCAAAACAAATGATTTCAAAACCTATGTTTCATGCTTCTTTGAATACGGATTTTACTATCTTCCATGGGAAAAACTATTCTCCTTAATAAAAAGTCGATTTAAATGTATAGAAATGTGTCAGCACTTGAGTCGCAGGCATGGTTCACGATCGAGGGGAGCTTTATGTTAATTATATATATGTGTCAGCACACGAGTCGCAGGTATGATTCACGATCGTTGGGAGACTTATATTTAGTATATCGAGTCAGCACACGAGTCGCAGGTATGATTCGCGACCGTGGGGAGCTTTATATCGATTCAGCACACGAGTCGCAGGTATGATGTGCAATCGTGGGTTAGCTTATTATATCGAGTCAGCACGCGAGCCGCATGTATGATTCGCGATCGTGGGTTAGCTTATGACCTCAGTCCCTATGACCACCCTTATGACTCCGGACGGTCGTCTTGTCCTAGTATGTGTATGATCACTTGAGTTCTGAGTCACTTATAACTAAAGTGTCAGGTATTGGTTAAGAGAAGATTTTAGTACTTTGCTGTTCCTTTTTTAGTTATTATCTGGATTGCGTTACTTGCTATGTACTTGTTGCTTGTTGTCTTTTATATCTATTGTATTTCATCATAATCTGTCACATGTTGTATTATCGGACCTTAGTAAGAGTCTAATTTCCCCCCTCGTCACTACCTCGCTGAGGTTAGGGGGGTGACTTACCGAGTACACGTTGTTTTTGTACTCATGATGCACTTGATGTGCATCTCTATTGCACAGGTACTTTCATAGTAATGTGGAGGATTCGGAGACTTACGCGAGCTGCACCATCTAGAGGTGATCCGCAGTTGGCAGAGTCGCCTTCATACTGTATTTATTCATGTTTAAATTTCCTAGTCAGGCTTGAAGTGATTGTATAACTTCTTAGAAATTTCTCATGTACTTATGACACCAGGTTCTGGGGACGTGTCTGGATTTATTTCATTAAACTGAATTGATGTGCTGTTGTATTTAATTTTACTAAAATTTATTTATTTTATTATGAAATGCAAGAAAAGTTAACGGTTTCAAAAATGTTAAAACACGAGTGTATTTCAAATAATTAAGGTTTTGGCTTGCATGACAGTGGTGTCTGGCGCCATCACGACCTATGGATTTTGGGTCGTGAAAATTGCACTATTATGATAATGCTCAATACTCCTTTGTAATTCTATGATAGTTAACGAATGAGATAGCTTACTTCTTTGTCCTTATCTTGTGTTAGGCTAATATGTATTCTTCACTATGGTCTGCATTTCTATGTTGGTTTTTTGTTTTCTGGAATAAGTTTTGTACCTCTAACATCTGAATATATTTCAGTTTTGATCTTCAATGCATGCATATTTTGATATGAATCTGACCATTGAGACTATATGTTATTAGTTATAGAATTTCTTCATTCTTTACTTTTGATACTACTACAATTCTATGGAAACCACCCTCAACATTTAAGTGAATCCTTTAGTGATGAGTCATGTGTCTAATTGACTGCTCTTTGTGTACTAGCCACAACTATATAAAACATTGCTTTAAAGTTTGCTCTAAACATGTTTCCTTGCTATCATGATTGTAAGATAAACACTCCATTTTCCCCTCAACTATGGTCTTGCTTCCTTGCTAATATGCCTTAGTCCCCTGTTCCTTTAAGTGATTACTTGGCCTGTCATAATATGTGTTTCAATGCTGGCTTGCCTTCTGATTAACAAATTTATCTTATGATACCAAGAAGTATACTTAGCCTAAATTGGACTTCTTAGGCCTCAACCTATTAGTGTTAATATCATGTTCTTGCCCCCTAAGTCTCTCAATATGTTCTAAATGTTGAAATTCTGCTAAAAGAGATATGCTTGATTAGTTGTTTTTCTCAACTTGTCTATGTCTATTCTACGTATAAGTGTATCACCTAATTTATGTCCCTCCATCACTATCTACTCCCCTTATTTACTACTCATGATATTCTGAATTCTCATTCTTAGTCGGCTGAAAGCCAAGGCTATCTAGGTTCTATTGTTGGCCTCCTTACTGTGAGCACTGCTCGGGGTCCAATTGAGGCCCTTGTGAACTTTGACACACTAGGGCTTGGTCCTTATTCACTCCTTCAACCTCCAAAATTGTTTTTATTAAGTTGTACCTGACTTGGTTGTTTCAAGTGGTGCAACACTTGGTGCTGTGGTTAAGTCAACTGGTTTGGACTCTTCCATGGATCCCCTAAGTCGTGTATTGAACGTGGCTCTTTGTTGAAGTCCTGGGTACGATGTGTAAGAGCTATTGGAGGCCCAGGCAATGCTGGGTATTATTTTTATTTGGGCCTACTGTAGGCCTATTCACTGTTAGGTAACATTTGTTACTTTTACTCATTATTGGACCTGTAATGAATTTGTAACGAACAATGGGATGTTAGTAAAAATGGGGAAGGTGTAAATTTTTAATGTTTGTGTAAAAGGGGTAGACAACATGCCTATATGACTTATTGATTCACTTGCTATATGTGCCTTCCAATGATATGTGCACTGTAGAAACCATGTCAGAAGGTTAAGCAAAGACACACACACTCCCTTTGCTAGAAAACATGAATTCAAACGCTGCAATCATTCTTATTGCTACGTGCCACTAGAAAATCTGCTTATAGGAATAAAATTTCTCTGAACTTTCAATTCCTCTCAACATGTTCATTAGAAATCATATCTATAGAATTCACATCACATCATATGCTACTGTATCACAACGATCAGTAGATATCATGCCTATACAATATAATCATCCCAAGCATCAACTGTTAGAGATCCTGCCTATAAGGTATAATTGCTCGTTCTAACGGACCTCTAAAATACCGCTCACTACTTGTTCATGCCGATGTCAATAAGCATAAGTAGTTATGAGTTACTCCCCAATGGTTTTTCATTACTCCTTACTGCACAAGTATAGGCTTAATGACTGGAAATATACAATTTCGTTAATCAACATGCTAATCGTATAATTCTGCCTATAAGCAATAGTTGGCCTCTGAAACTGTTTGCATGCCTTGATGCTTTGACACATAAAAATAATGTCTATAGGGATTTAAGTTTCTCAACTACTTAACTTAAAATTTGTCTTGCGTTCATTTGTTGTTTAAGTATGGAGGCAAACTTCAGCCTTAACTACCTATATGTGAAGTCCAATATGTTTTTGTATGTCACCTAGTTTTGCATTTTTTAGCAACCTAAGTGAGGTCTAGATCCACCCAAATAGAGGTCCAATACCTCCTGGACCATAGGTATTGGACGAGTAGTGCACACATAGGATACAACTTTGAATTGAATTAGAACACTTTCAGGTAACAACTTTAACATAGAAATCGGGTAGCAGGAGATGATCGTCTGTGCCCGCTGAATAATATGAGTTACACCCCATATCGAGGGAGTTATGAAATATTATTTATGTTGCACGGGGTGATCCTTTAAGCTAAAAAATTTAGGATCCCCTATCTTCTTTCTCTTCTGTTAGAATCAAGTAGTTGTACTCATCTATTCAAAAATCCTTTTTTTAAATAAAATTCTATAACTTTTTGCTCTCTCTCTCTCTCTCGCTCTCTCTTCGTTTATTTGACTAATCCATATAATTCAAGTTTGGCCGAGACCCAT
Source organism: Nicotiana paniculata (assembly GCA_005239505.1). Taxonomy (NCBI): domain Eukaryota; kingdom Viridiplantae; phylum Streptophyta; class Magnoliopsida; order Solanales; family Solanaceae; genus Nicotiana; species Nicotiana paniculata. The sequence goes on along the minus strand of ML316150.1, from coordinate 154,477 downwards.
AGTTCTGGACCTTGAAGAGTGCCTAAGACATTCTTTTCGAGGTAATTTCGAGCCCTTACCCGATCTTTGGTGATGTAAAGTAGTTGAACTGGAGTAATTTGCAAAATAGGTACTCTAACGCGCCTTAAAAATTGTTAGGTTGCAACACTCCTCTTTTAATACCTCCTTAAAAGAGTTGTCACATGTCGAAACCCGATTTCACGAGAAAAAGGGGCGCGACAATGGGTGGCATTTAAGTATTGTTGTTTTGTGGAGAAATATGGGTGGCTATTATGATATTGTCAGGGCGGAGCAATACAAGTGGCTGTTGTGATATTTTCAAGACGACGCAAGATTGGTGGCTATTGTGATAATGTCAGGGCGAAGCGATACATGTGGCTATTGGATATTGGTTGGGCAGAATGATATAGCTGGCTATTTTGACATAATCAAGGCGGAGTGATACGGGTGATCATTGTTGTAGAAATAAAATGTGGGCACGAGGTGCTATCTGTGCGAGTTTCTTTGTGATAGCTTGTTGAAACTAAGCTTTTACTTGTATTGAACTTTTATTACTTAATATGATGAGGTCATTGCTATTAGTTTTCTACTATTCTTTTGTTGTCATGTTTTGATTTACGGCACACGTTATTTTGACTAGTGAGTATCACATGACTTGAACCTCGTCACTACTTCACCGAAGTTAGTGTTGATACTTATTGGGTACCGACTGTGGTGTACTCATACTATACTTGTGCAATTTTTATGAAGATCCATGTGTTGGAGGTAGCGGACCCAGGCACTGAGAGTTCTTTTGACCATGAGGATTCAAGGTAGAGCTTATTTGATCGTCACAGTCCCTTCGAGTCCTTTCCTTATATTTATATTGTCAATTCTCTATCCGAACATTATTGTATTTTTTCATATTTTTATGTATTTAGTTAACGCTTGTGACTCTGTACTACCTAATTCCGGAGGTATGTTTTTGGTTATCTTGGGCTTGTATTACCTTTATTTCCGCATTTGTGTTAAAATTTGTTTAATTATATCATACTTTTATTGATTTCAATGATGTTAAGTGATTGATTACCTAGTTTTAGAGATGAAGTTCCATCATGACTTCTATGGTGGGATTTGGGTTATGACACTTTTCTATCATTTCTTATGTTATATAGTTATGAAGAAATTGAAAGTCTAAGTGTTAAAAACAAGAAAAAGATTCGGATCATACTTGAAGAACATTTCTGTGTCTAACTCTACGAGCTGCAGAACAAGAATGCGCGCCACAAAACTGAAGAGTATTTTCGCAAAATTGTTGAGTTTTTGAAATTCAATTTGCGTTTGTGAATTGCAAAACAGGAATGCGAGGCGCAAAATGTGGAGAAAGAAACCACAAAAGTGGAAAAAAGTTTCCTTTCCTGAAAGAATATTTTGCGGTCAATTATGTGAACCACATAACCAGTATACAAGCTACAAATCTATTTTGTGAAGAGAGTTCAGGAACAAAGAAGATCCACTTTGCAATGACCTAACAAATTATGCAAATTGCAGAAAGTTCTGCGGACCATTTTAGGTGCTGCATATAGTACCCGATGTTCAAGATTTAGATTGTAAAGTGTAATGACTCGATAGGTTTTTTTGAGTTATAACTCCCTCATGATTTGAGACGTTTCATAGCACTATTTGATGACTTATGACTTGTATGCATGGTCCGTGTTCAAAATGTTTAAATGTGAATTTTTAAGGAACACTTGATTTATGAACTTGAAAACTATTAGAATTGACGGCGGTTAACATTGTTGGTAAACAACCCTGGATCAGCATTTTGACGATTCAAGAAGGTTCGTATGATGAATTTAAACTTGTATGCATGTTTGATTAGGGTCCTGGGTAACCCGATGTTGTTTCGTTGCGCTATGTAAAAAATTGAAATTTGAAGTATGAACTTTAAAATTCTTTGAGTTTTGATGTATGATTCTGGTTTTAGATGTTATTTTGATGATTTGAGTTCACGAGTCAAATTGTAGGAAGTTATTGTACTTGTGTGGATGTTTGGACTGGGCCCTGAGGGACTCTCGCGAGTTTCGAAAGAATTTCGCTGATTTGTAAGAACATGAGTTGCTGGTACTGCACACGTTGCACTTGCAGTAGTCTGTGTGAAAATGCTAGCCTCATATTTGCGAGTGTTAACTCGATTTTGTGATGTTGGGGGAAGCTGGTGCAGCTTTGTAATTTTGAAGTTTTCGTCGTTTTTGCGAGAGTTCGACATTCGAATTTGCAACTCTTTTGTTGCATTTGCGATGCTGGGAGAAGAAGGTTAATCTTCCCATTTACAATGGTTTTGTCGCATTTTCTACTACTGTGATTGCAATACATGTGTCGCAATTGTGAGATCTAAGGCTTAGGGGCTGAACCATATTTGCAATCAGTTGTTTGCTTTTGTGAACAAGAGTTCGTAATAGCGAGACAATAGCTCGGTAAAAAAGTAAGGATTTCACAATTAATCTCATTTTATTCCATCTTTGAGACCTAGACTCCACATTCCTAAATTTAAGATTTCAACAACAATAGACACAACCCAGTAAAATTCCACCAGTGGGGTCTGGGGAGGGTAAAGTGTACGCAGACCTTACCCCTACCCCCGGGGGGATAGAGAGACTGTTTCCGGGAGACCCTCAGCTCAGAGACATAGATTTGTGACAACAAAACCCGAAAAATAATATCAGCAACACGAAAAACAACAAATAAATTGAAAAGCAGTAACACAAATATTTTGCAAAGGTGTGAAATGTAACATAAATCACTAGTAGTGCTAGACAAAATACTATCGTACTCATCGGTACAAAGAGGGAAACCGGGACAAAGAGGAAAACTGCTCGACTACCCTTTAACCTACAACCCTAGTGCTTGACCTCCATACCTTCCTATCAAGAGTCATGTCCTCGGAAACCTGGAGCCGCGCAATGTCCAGTTTGATCACCTCGTCCTAATACTACTTAGGCCCCTCTCTACCTCTTCTTGTACCTATCAAATACAACTGCTCACACCTCCTAACTAGGGCATCTAGGATTTTCCTCTGCACGTGTCCGAACAATCTAAGCCGCGCTTCCCGCATCTTGTTGCCCACCGGAGCTACGCACACCCTATCCTGAATATCTTCATTCCTAATCTTAAACCTAGTGTGCCCACACACCCATCTCAACATCCTCATTTCTGCTACTTTCATCTTCTATATATGTGAATTCCTAACTGCCCAACACTCAGTCCCATACAACATGGTTGATCTAACCACCGCTCCATAGAACATATCTTTAAGTTTTGGTGGCAAATTTTTGTCACACAGAACTCCAAACGCTAAACTCTATTTTATCCACCCTACCCAATAAGGTGCGTAACATCCCCGTATTGATTTAGTATTTTGTATTTTAGAGTTTTATACCTTGAACTGAGGTTGAATCTCGAAACAAATCACATATTTATACTCGGGGTTGACTGGATAATCGGGATTTGGTCTTAGTTACAAATATTTACCATTTGGGGCCGAGTTGACTTCTTGTTGACTTTTCCAAATAAGTTAAAGATCAAACCTTTTTGATAGTAGGTTAGTTTCTAAAGCTTATTTTGACTTATTTGAACATTAATTGCCTATATTTGAGTGGTTTGAAGTCTTCTACTAAAGGAATGATGGTGTTAGAGGGTTGATTGTGCCAGAAAGAGGTAAGTTTCTTGGTTTACCTTGATATGAGGGAATTAGGATGTAATTGTGCCTAACTACTATGTCTTATATGTGTTATGAATGGTGCGTATACAAGGTGATGAGTGTATATGAATTTTCTATGGGTTGAGAGTGCAGGTAGAACTACTTATTTGGATCATGTTGCTTCATGTATTATGATTTTCATGCTTTGTCTAGATTGTAATACTCCTTGATTGTTTATATTCATGTTAGTAGCCATGTTAAGCTTGTCTTGATATAGAGGTAATGAAAGTATTAAATTGTTGATTTGGCTATTGGTGCAAAGTGATGGATACTTCCTAAATGGAAAGATATGTCCAATCGCTCTTCCTTGATATTGTTTGTGCTTACCACTTTGCTTGATAATTCCTTACATGTTTATGCTTGGTGAAAAAGAGTGAACGATTTTTATTTATTTTAAAGTGAGTTATTATTTCTGTAATTAATCTTGTTATTTAATATTTCCAAAGGATTAGCTAAACCTAGGACTCGCCCAAAGTAACGGCCCGGCCGGTCGTTCCGTGAGATTTATCCCGTTTCTCCCATTTCTGCATTTGTTATATATTACTAGCCTATTTATGTTGTGTTGGGTCAGTTGGTTTGGGTCCTGAGTGTTATGGTGAGAATTGAGGTATTTAGTCTCTTAAAGTAGCCTAATAGTTCAAAAAGTCTACTGAGAGTTGACTTATTGGTGAACGACCTGGGAATGCAAATTTTATGGCTCAGATAGCTTCGTTAGGTGATTTGGTACGTAGAAGTGTGTTCGGAATGAAGTTTCGATGTCCGGTGTAGAATTAGGCTTGAATTGACGAGAGTAAGTTTTTGGCGATTTCCGGTCGGCAGTGGAAAACAGGCTATTAGGGTCGGAATGGAATTCTTGAAATTGGAGCAGGTTCATAGTGTCATTTTGGATATGTCTGCAAAATTTCAAGTCAATCGGAGGTGGTTTGGTTGGTTTCGGCGTAGTTGGCAAAATTTGGAAGTTTCAAAGTTCATAGGCTTGAATTTGAAGTGATTTTGGTGTTTTCATGTTGTTTTTGGTGTTTCGAAATCCCGAATAAGTTGGAATAATGCTATGGGGTGTGTTGGTAATGTTTGGTTGGGGCCCCAAGGTGCTCGGGATTAAATTCGGATGGTTGGCGTGGTTTTGAACTTGGAAATTTGCAACAAAAGCTGCTGGTCTGAGTTCTGGTGTTGGCCGCACCTACGGATGGTAGCCACAGGTGCGATATCGCAGGTGCGAAAGGCCATGCATAGGTGCGAAATGAGGCTAGGCAGGGGAATTCTACATGTGCGAAGAGATGGCCGCATCTGTGAAGCCGCAGGTGCGAGAATTTGTCCGTTAGTGGGATTGCGCAGGTGCACACTTGGGACCGCAGGTGCGGGTTCGCAGGTGTGGAAATGCTGGCAGAACAATATAAAAGGGGCCTCTGTGAAATTCATTTCATTCCACCATTTTTGCATGCGAGAGGAGCTCTTTTGAAGGCAAATTGAAGAGGGAATTCGTGGTTCTTCAGTGAAGGTAAGTATTCGTGTTATTAACATCGTTTCTATGCTATTTTGATTCGGATTAGGCTTGTAAATTAGAGGATTAAAGTGGATAAAGGATGGGAAGAATGGGTGGAGGATTGGAAATTCTTTTGGCAATTTGGGTAGGCGATTGTGGTCCGTTTGTGATGATTTTGGTATGTGTAGAATTGTGGGAGGACGAGGTTTCTAGCGATGACCAATTTATCGAATTCCAAGATGTGGGCCCGGGGCTCGGGTTTGGCCGAATTTCGAGATTCTTGTATAATTTGATAGTTTTTGATTGGGTTTTGTTCCTTTGGTATATATTAATGATGTTAAACTAGTTTTGGCTACATTCGGAGCAATCGGGAGCCTATTTGAGGGGAAAGAGCATAGCGGACTAGTGTTGTGGCCCGGTAGAGGTAAGTAATGGTTATAAATCTTGTCCTGAGGGTATGAAACCCCGGACTACGTATTTCTCACTGATTTTAGAATGTCGCACATGTCGGATGACGAGTACGTGGCACACACTAATTTTTGGATTGGACTAGGTCCACTCCGCGGAAACTAATGAGTTGCATATTTTTACTCTAAACCTTATGTTAAATTATGTTCTAAAGATTGTTGAAATATTTGAGCTATAAGCCATGTTTGGGGCCTCGTGCCGATCTGTTTAGACCCTTTGGGGGATTTTTATTAATGTTTTCCGCACTATTTGTTGATGATTTCACTCATCCACATTGTGCTTACTGTTTTCGAAACTCAGCCTGATTTACACTACTTTGAGGTTTAAAAATGATGTTTTGGGTCGAGTACCCTGTTTTACTTATTCGCCCGAGGGGACTTTTGAGTGGTACTGCTGAGTGAGGCCGAGGGACTGATTGTGAGGATATGATACGCCACGAGGTGGCTTGATATTAGTGCTTGGTCTGAAGGAGCCCCCTAGAGTCTTCACACACCCCTAGTGAGCGTACAAAGTGCCCAGTGCCCAGTGACGAGTGGTTGGGAGGCATGAGTGACTGGGAGGTGCTGAGCGACTGAGTGTGAGTGACTGTGAGGCATGCTCGAGGGGTTGATTATGATACTTGTTTTTACCCGAGGGGCTACTTATTATTTTACTACTTTCACTTAGAACTTATAAAATATGTTTTGCCCGAGGTGCCTCTATATGATTCATTTCATTTCATACTAAATCTTTTGGTTTGGAATTGTTGAAAATATACATTTTTCAAACGACTTTTTCTGAGGTTGGTTTTTAGGCATGATGATTTCTTATATCAATGTTTACACTATTGGAAAGTAAGGCTATGTATATTGTTATTTGATGACATTGATTTTATGTGTTTCCTTGCCGCTCAGACTTGATTTATTCTCATTACTACTGAGTTGGCGTACTCACATTACTGCCTGCACCCATGTGTGGAGATTCAGGTGCAGATACCTAACATTAGCTATCTTTCCGTGCGGAGCCGGATTGTGGGATATAGAGGTAGCTGTTCAGCGTCCGCAGCATCTCTAATTTCCCTTCTTGTTGTATCTAGCTATTTATTCAGAGGTTTTGTATTATAATAGTATTCCTTTGGCTTATTTTCCTTAGATGCTCATGACATGTTGGCTCTGGGTTTTGGGATTGGTGGCACTGTTTATTGGCCAACTTTATTTAGTAAACTCTTTATATTTTGTGAAATGCTTGAAACTTGGGATTTTGAAAGAAATTGTGAACGTGTGGTTATTGGCTAGCCTAATTCTAAGATAGGCACCATCACGGTCGGTCTGGGTTATGGGGTCGTGATAGTTTGGTATCAGAGCCTAGGTTACATAGGACTCAACGGTCATGAGCAGGTTTAGTTAGGTCTTGCGGTTAGTTACGGAGATGTCTGTACTTATCTTCGAGAGGTTGCCGAACTTTTAGGAAACATTTCTATCTTTCTTGAACTCCTTCGTGCTAATCTATTGATTTTTGAAATCTGAACATATGTTGCTTCATTCTCTCATAGATGGTGAAGACACTCCATACCGATCAGAGTGAACAGTCACCGACTAGACCAGCGAGCGGTCGAGGCCGTGGTAGAGGTAGGGGACCAGCCCGCGCAGCAGCCGGGACAGTACAAAGGATCCCCCTATCGATCAGAATGAGGTTCCCGCCGATGGTGTCCTAACGGGATAGGTTCAGGCACCGACAGTGCGTATGGTTATTTCGGGTCTTCAGGAGACCCTGTCTCAGATATTAATAGTGTGCACCAATTTGGCTCAGGCAGTCGCCATGTCTTCTTTTGCCAACACAACTCAGGCTGGGAGAGGCAATCACACTCCAGTTGCCCGGGCACCTAAGCATGCTGCACGGGGTATTCAGGCACCGGGAGCAGCCCCAGCTCAACCAGTTGGTCCGTCCCATGATTAGGTGGTCCCTCCTATACTTGAGGACGAGCATCGCAGGTTGGAGAGGTTCAGCAGACTTCAGCCTCTGACTTTCGAAGATACAGATGGCGAGGATGCCTAGGGGTTTCTAGATAAGTGCCAGAGGATACTACATACTGCGGGTATTATGGAGACCAGTGGGGTCTCATTTGTTATGTTTCAGTTTGCGAGTGCTGCCTTTACTTGGTGGGAGTCATTCGAGAGGCGTAGGCTAGTTGGTTTAGCACCTCTCACTAGGCAGCAGTTCTCCATGATATTTTTGGAGAAGTATATTCCTCAGTCCCACAGAGAGGAGCAGCGCAGGTATATGGTCTTTCTTATCAGCTTCGGTTATTTATGACTCGGGAGAGAGTATCAGGTGCTTCATTCGAGCAGGTTGGTGACATAGCTCAAGATATTGAGTCCGTTTGCCGTCAGGAGCGGGAGGAGAGGGAGGCCAAGATTACTCGTGGTTCGGGAAGTTCCAGTGGTGCTCCCTTCAGGGGACAGTTTCAGCAGGTTAGGGGCCGTTCAGTCAGGCCTCCTCAGTCAGGCCCCCCAACATACAGTGGTCCATCTTCGGGGTAGGGTCCCCTTAGTTCTCAGTTAGGTTGTACTTCATTTGGTGCCCTCCCAGCTCAGAGTGCAGCTCGAGAAACCCGAGTTCATGGTTCTTCTATGCATGAGTCTTCTAGTGGCCGTTCGGGTGCTAGGGGTTTCTATCAGTCCCCGCCTCCAGCTATAGGGAGTTGTTTTGAGTGTGGAGAGTTCGGACACGTGTGGAGGCATTGTCCCCGCCGTTCCGGTGGATCTTCTCAGCAGAGGGCCATCCTTCGACATCAGCTCTACTTACTTCACCACCCGCCCAGGCAGCCAGGGGTGGTGGTCAGTCAGCTAGAGGCCGCCCTAGAGGGGGAGGTCGAGCAGGGGGAGGTCAGGCTCGTATGTATGCATTTCCAGCCAGGCCAGATGCTATGGCCTTAGATGCCGTGATCGCAAGTATTGTCTCAGTCTGTTGCCGAGATGCCTTGGTTTTATTTGACCCTGGTTCTGCATATTCCTATTTTTCTTCATATTTTGCCCATTTTCTGGATCTGCCCCGTGAGTCTCTAGTCACCTCTTTTCATTTATCGACTACGGTGGGTGATATTGTTGTTGTGGACCGTGTATATCGGTCGTGCATGATATCTATTGGGGGTCTGAAGACCCGAGTGGACCTACTATTATTCAGCATGGTCGATTTTGATGTGATATTGGGCATGGACTGGTTATCTCCGTGCCATGCTGTTCTTGATTGTCACGCTAAGACCGTGACCTTAGCTATGCTAGGGTGTTCGAGGGTTGAGTGGAGAGTTTCTTCTAAATATATGCCTAGCAGGGTGATTTCCTACCCGAGGGCTCATCGCATTGTTGAGAAATGGTGTTTATCTTATTTGGCCTTTGTGAGGAAGGTCAGTGGTGAGACTCCCGCTATTGATTCAGTTCCTATGGTCCGTGACTTTCCGGATGTGTTTCCTTCATACCTTCCAGGCATGCCACCTGACAGGGATATTGATTTGGTGTCAGACACCCAGCCTATTTCTATTCGACCTTACCGTATGGCACCAACGGAGCTAAAGGAATCGAAGGAGATGCTTCAGGAACTCCTGGATAAGGGGTTCATTCGGCCTAGTGTGTCACCTTGGGGTGCACCGGTGTTGTTCGTGAAGAAGAACGATGGGTCCATGTGTTTGTGTATTGATTATCGGCAACTGAATAGGGTTACGGTGAAGAACCGGTATCCCTTGTCCCACATTGATTATTTGTTTGACTAGCTTCAGGGAGCCAGAGTGTTTTCCAAGATTTACTTGAGATCTAGGTATCATCAGTTGAAGATTCGGGATTCTGACATTCTGACGACTGCTTTCAGGGCCAGATATGGTCATTATGAGTTCCTAGTTATGTCATTTGGGCTGACCAATGCCCCAGCCGCGTTCATGCAATTGATGAACATTGTGTTTCAGCCTTACCTTGATTATTTCGTCATTGTTCATTGATGACATCTGGTTTATTCTCGTAGCCAGGAAGAGCATGCTCAACATTTGAGAGTTGTGTTCCGGAGGTTGAGGGAGGAGAAGCTTTATGCGAAATTCTCCAAGTGTGAGTTTGTCTTAGTTCGATAACTTTCTTGGGGCACATGGTGTCTAGTGAGGGTATTCAGGTTGATCCGAAGAACACAGAGGCGGTGCAGAGATTGCCTAGACCGTCCTCCGGTACAGAGATTAGGAGTTTCCTTGGTTTGGCGGGATATTACCGTCGCTTTGTGGAGGGATTCTCTTCTACTACTTCGCCTTTTACCAGATTGACCCAGAATGGTGCTCCATTCAGATGGTATGATGAGTGCGAGGAGAGCTTTTAGAAGCTCAAGTCAGCATTGACTACAGCTCCGGTACTAGTTTTGCCTACTGGTTCAAGTTCTTACACACTCTATTGTGATGCATCTAGAGTTTGTTTGGGAGCGGTATTGATGCAGGACGATAGGATGATTGTCTATGCGTCTAGACAGTTGAAGGTGAATGAGATGAATTACCCAGTGCACGATCTTGAGTTAGCTGCCATTGTTCATGCCTTGAAGATTTGGCAGCATTATTTGTATGGAGTGCAGTGTGAGATTTTCACTGATCATGGCAGTTTGCAGTATCTGCTGAGGCAGAAGCACTTGAATTTGCATCAGAGGAGATGGTTAGAGCTTCTCAAGGATTATGACCTCAATATCTTATATCATCCGGGGAAGGCCAATGTAGTGGCCGATGCCTTGAGTCGCAGAGCATAGAGTTTGGGGAGTCTAGCCTACCTTCCAGTAGCAGAGCGACCATTAGCCCTTGATGTTCAGGCCTTAGAAGGTCAGTTGGTGAGATTGGTTCTATCAGAGCCCCCACGGGTGTTGGCTTGTGTAGCCTCCAGGTCTTCTTTTTACGACCAGATTAGAGCACGCCAGTATGATGATCCATATTTTCTTGTTCTTCAGGACAGGGTCCGTCGCGGTGATGCCAGGGATGTGGTTATTGGTGATGATGGGATCATGAGGATGTAGGGTCGGATTTTCGTTCCCAATGTAGATAGGCTTCGAGATTTGTTTTTAATAGAGGCTCATAGTTCACGGTATTCCATCCATCCGGGTGTCGTGCAGATGTATCAATATTTGAGGAAACATTATTGATGGAGGAGGATGAAGAAGGATATTGTAGAGCTTGTGGATCGGTGTCTCAACTGTCAGCAGGTCAAGTATGAGCACCAGAGACCAGGTGGATTGCTTCAGAGATTTGATATTCCGAAGTGGAAGTGGGAGTGGATCACCATGGACTTCGTAGTTAGACTCCCACAGACTTCGAGGAGGTTTGATGCTATATGGGTTATTGTGGATTGGCTGACCAGGTCCGCGCACTTCTTTCCTGTTGGTACTACTTATTCTTCGGAGATGTTAACTGAGATTTATATTAGGGAGATTCTCTGATTGCATGGGGTTCCAGTTTCTATCATTTTCGATAGAGGCACTCAGATCACGTCTCAAAGAGCCGTGCAGAGAGAGTTGGGTACTTGGGTCGAGTTGAGAACAACGTTTCATCCTAAGACTGACGCGCAGTAGGAACGTACCATTCATATTTTGGAGGATATGTTGTGTTCTTGTGTGGTTGATTTTGGTGGTTCACGGGACCAGTTTCTGCCACTAGAGGAGTTTGCATATAATAACAACTATCAGTCGATTATCCAGATGGCTCCGTATGAGGCTTTATATGGTAGGAGGTGCAGATCTCCGGTTGGTTGGTTTGAGCCGGGCGAGGCTAGGCTATTGGGCACAGACATGGTTTATGATGCATTGAGTAAGGCAGAATTGATTCATGAGAAACTTCGCACGGTGCAGTCTAAGCAGAAGAGTTATGCGGACCAGAAGGTCCGAGATGTTTCTTTCATGGTTGGGGATAAGGTGTTGCTGAAGGTGTCGTCCATGAAGGGTGTTATGAGATTCGGGAAGAGGGAGAAGCTGAGTCCCATGTTCATTGGGCCATTTGAGGTGCCTCAGAGGGTTGGGGAGGTGGCATATAGGCTTGCTATGCCTCCCATTTTATCGAGTATTCATCTGGTATTCCATGTTTCGATGCTCCGGAAGTATGTTGGTGACCCATCTAATGTTTTTTACTTCAACACGGTTCAGCTCGAGGGGTGATATGTCATATGAGGTAGAGCCAGTGGCTATTTTGGGTCGACAGGTCAGGAAGCTGAGGTCTAAGGATATAGTTTCAGTGAACGTTCAGTGGAGAGGGCAGCCGATGGAGGATGCCACCTAGGAGACCAAGCGGGAGATGCGGGACAGATATCCTCACTTATTCAGGATTCTAGTTATGTTTCTAGACCCGTTCAAGGACGAACGTTTATTTAAGAGGGGGAGTATGTAACGATCCGGTTGGTTGTTCCAGGATATTTACCCTCTTTCCCCCATTTATGCATTTGTTATATATTTCTATCCTATTTATGTTGTGTTGGGTCAGTTGGTTTGGGTCCGGAGTGGTTATGGTGAGAATTGAGGCATTTATTCTCTTACAGTAGCCTAATAGTTGAAAAAGTGAACTAAGAGTTGACTTATTGGTGAACGACCTCGGAATACGGATTTTATGTCTCGGATAACTTCGTTAGGTGGTTTGGGACTTATGAGTGTGTTTGGAATGAAGTTTTGATATCCGGTGTAGAATTAGTCTTGAATTGGCAAAAGTTAGTTTTTGGCGATTTTTGATCGGCAGTGGAAAATAGACTATCGAGGTCGGAATGGAATTTCGTAAATTAGAGTAGGTTCATAATGTCATTTTTGATATGTCTTCGAAATTTCAGGTCAATCGGAGGTGTTTTGGTTGGTTTCGGCGTAATTGGAGAAATTTGAAAGTTTCAAAGTTCATACGCTTGAATTTGATGTGAAACGCCTGACTAAGTTGGAATAATGCTATAGGGTGTGTTGTTGGGGCCCCGAGGTGCTCGGTATTAAATTCGGATGGTTGGCGGGGTTTTGAACTTTGAAATTTGCAGCAAAAGCTGCTGGTGTGAGTTCTGGTGTTGGCCGCACCTACGGATGGTAGTCGCAGGTGCAATGTCGCAGGTGGGAAAGGCCATGCGTAGGTGAAAAAGTTCTCGGGTTATTAACATCATTTCTATGTTATTTTTATTCGGATTAGGCTTGTAAATTGGAGGATTAAAGTAGGTAAAGGATGGGAAGAATGGGTGGAGGATTGGAAATTCTTTTGGCAATTTGGGTAGAAAATTGTGGTCCGTTTGTGATGATTTTGGTATGTGTAGAGTCGTGGGAGGACGAGGTTTCTAGTGATGAAAAATTTATCGAATTCTGAGAAGTGGGCTCGGGGCTCGGGTTTGGCTGTATTTCGAGATTCTTGTATAATTTGATAGTTTTATATTGGGTTGTGTTCCTTTGGTGTATATTAATGATGATAATTAGGTTTTGGCTAGATTCAGAGTAATCGGGAGCCAATTTGAGGGGAAAGAGCATAGCGGACTAGTATTGTGGCCCGGTAGAGGTAAGTAATGGTTATAAATCTTTTCATGAGGGTATGAAACCCCGGACTACGTATTTCTCACTGATTTTAGAATGGCGCACATGTCGGATGACGAGCATGTGGCGCACACTGATTTTTGGATTGGACTAGGTCCACTCCGTGGCAATTAATGAGTTGCATATTTATACTCAAAACCTTATGTTAAATTATGTTCTAAAGATTGTTGAAATATTTGAGCTATAAGCCATGTTTGGGGCCTCGTGCCGATCTGTTTAGACCCCTTGGGGGCTTTTTACTAATGTTTTCCTCACTATTTGTTGATGATTTCACTCAGCCACATTGTGCTTACTGTTTTCGAAACTCAGCCGGATTTACACTACTTTGATATTTAAAAATGATGTTTTTGGTCGAGTACCCTATTTTACTGATTCGCCCGAGGGGCTTTTTGAGCGGTACTGCTGAGCAAGGCCGATGGCCTGATTGTGAGGATATGATACTCCACGAGGTGGCTTGATATTAGTGCTTGGGCTGAAGGAGCCCCTCCGGAGTCTGCACACACCGCCAGTGAGCGCACAGAGTGCCAAGTGCCGAGTGACGAGTGATTGGGAGGCATGAGTGACTGTGAGGTGCTGAGCGATTGATTATGAGTGATTGTGAGGCATGCTCGAGTGGCTGATTATGATACATGTTTTTTCCGGAGGGGATACTTATGATTTTACTACTTTCACTCTGAACTTATGAAATATGTTTTTCCCGAGGGGCCTCTATATAATTCATTTCACTTCATACTAAATCTTTCGGTTTTCAGTTGTTGAAAGTAAACATTTTTCAAAGGACTTTTCCGAGGTTGGTTTTAAGCATGATGATTTCATATATCTATGTTTACACTATTGGAAAGTAAGGTTGTGTATATTGTGATTTGATGACATTGATTTTATGTATTTCCTTGCCGCTCATACTTGATTTATTCTCATTACTACTGAGTTGGCGCACTCACATTACTCCCTGCACCCCTGTGTGCAGATTCAGGTGCAGATACCTACCATTAGCTATCTTTTCGTGCGGTGCCGGATTGCGGGATATAGAGGTAGTTGTTCAGCATTCGTAGCATCTCTGTTTTCCCTTCTTGTTGTATCTAGCTATCTATTCGGAGGTTTTGTATTATAATAGTATACCTTTGGCTTATTTTCCTTAGATGCTCGTGACATGTTGGCTCCGGGTTTTGGGGTTGGTGGCACTGTTTATTGGCCTACTTTATTTATTAAATTATGTATATTTTATGAAATGCTTGAAACTTGATTGGGATTTTGAAAGAAATTGCGAACGTGTGGTTATTGGCTAGCCTAGTTCCACGATAGGCGCCATCTCGGCCGGTCTGGGTTATAGGGTCGTGACACCTAATAACTTTGATTAATTTTGGAAAAAGATAATTTTGGGCTAGGAAAGATTAATTTACAAGAACTTGATGTGTTAACCCTCATTTTATAGATTCTACGTAGGGATAGCATTGAACTACAGGTAGCCATATTCGGGTATTCTTAATTTCTTAATTGGTTTAGGGATAACTCAATTAGGAAGCCTTGTTGGTCTTTTGAAGAAGCTAGTAAATAAATATTAACCGAGACTAATTAACATAAATTCGCTCATATTTGTAAAATCGTGGAATACATTGGATCGTTACCTGAGTGTAATTTCTCGTGTATCCATGCTTGTAGCCATTGATCATTTTACTTGATAATTCTCTTACACGCCTAATCGCCTACATATTGTTCTATGTGGGATTCAACCCCAACTCATAGTTGGGTATATTATATTGCATGCGACCGTGTCCATTTACTTCTTAAAAGTATATATGGACGTAATCAGAACTTAACATCAAAGTCATTTGCAATTATTATTTTAGAAGCATACATACTAGTATTGAAACCATTGAAACACCGCAATTTCAACATCATTCTAATTTTTAAACTTGAACATCTATAACGTTGCCATAATTGAAATATCATGGTATGCGGAACTATACATGTTAAGATATTACTAGAATATCATATAGCCGTTTGTCTCCCAAATATATTTCATAAAAATCATTTCATGAAAGTCTTTTCTTTTAATTGTCCCTTGGGACATACAATACCTCATAATTCTCATTTTGACAAGTGGCCATATTTCATTGCCAACTATCACTTCCTTTTACTTTCCATGGGTCATCATAAAACATTACGAATCATTGATACAACCACATGAGTAATAAGAGCTAAGACACTTGGAATATATCTAAAAATAGGAGCATAGTGATAGTAATTGAATCATGAATCGAACTCGTAAAAATTTGAGAAGCCAATAATGCTTGAAATATTTACCAAATATGAGCACAGAGATGACAATTGAAACATGAATTGAGTACGTAGGCATTAGGTAAGTCATCCATTTGAGTAAATTTAACATAATAAGAATAGGAACTCGAACAAATGATGCTTGGACTTCATCACAAATTCATGGAATCTGATTCCACAAATGGAGTTTAGCCAACATATATGAAATTTGACCCTTAGTGATCTATGATGATCAACAACACTACATGACTTCAATATATAATAACAACATTCAATCGGACTAACACTGGTAGCAAATTCAACAATTTACGTCATCTAGGCACTTTATCAAATACCTAGTTATCATAAATATCTACAACTCTTAACCATAAAATTTGTTCATCCAACAACTATCATTTACCAATAATTTATTCCACTATCATCCTTAAATATTTTATTACTTCCAAAATCACATGAATGACCAACCATCCACACCCAACCTGTCACGACCGAAATTCCATTATAGGTCGTGATAGTGCCCAACACCGCTATTAGACAAGCCAGTACTAATCAACTATTGAACTCTCATTTATTTTATTAAGCAAATCCAACATCCTACTTATATTAAATTTAACGCATTCGATAAATAACAAATTAGGCAAATGAAACGGTACTGACTAGAGAAGATCGTAATTAAATGATTACAACCCAAAAATCAAGTCTACTAATAAACGCAAGGATCTAGTGTCACAAGTGTGTGGGTATCTAGTAGAATATACAACAAAGAGTCTACCCTACTGTAGGAAATAAGGAGAAAGATACAACAAAAGAGAAACTCTGGTATGCTGGTGAGCGGCTAGAGCGGGTCAGCTCACTGTAAATCTCAGTCCCAATCAAGAATGTGCTCCCGACAGATATCTAGATGCACCTACCTCAGATCCTGTACAATTGAGTACAAAAGCGCAGTATGAGTACATAAACAATATGTACCCAGTAAGTATCTAGTCTAACCTCGATGAAGTAGTGACGAGGGGTCGACTTGACACATAATAGGGCCAACAATAATAACAGTTTAAAAATTATAAATAAGCAAATAAGTGGAGATAACAAACATTCAGAATGCGAAAATAGCTAATGACTCTATCATCAAGATTGAAGAAATCCAAATGCTTACTTCTCTCTCACAAATATTCATCAAATAGTAAATTTACTTCAGTTAACTAAATGACTCCCAATACTAGTATAATACATAGATACCACTGAGAACGTTTGGCCCAATCCAACATAAAATATAAATTGTGCACTGTCGAGGGTTGAACAACGCGAATCATAGATCCATCTATTACACCGCTCGCGAATCATCCATGCGAGGCAGTCAACATAATTTAAATAAATATCCCGCACGCGAATCATTCATGCGACTCGATTAAATATGAAAGTAAAGGTTTACCCCGCTCGTGAATCATACATGCGACGCGGTTAAAATATATTTTCTTAGATTACATTAGTATTCCTCCATTCTTTTCAAAATATGAAGTTTAATTGGAAACCTTAAGGCCTCGATGTTTAAAGCAATTTCAACTTCCTCCCACAATGTATAGCAGCAACTAAATTCCGCTACTTTGTATAGAAAACAATAAGCACAAGGTCATGACCATATCAACACATCATGATGTGGGCCTATACTACCCCGACATTTGCATAATTAGTAGCTACGTACGAACACTCGTCACCTAGTGCGTACATAGCCCCTCATATAATCACATATAAATTAAATTTACCTATGGGGAAATTTTCCTCTTACAAAGTTAGAAAAGAGACTTACCTCGCCCCCAAGCTTACTTCCAAACTCAAGAATGCGTTCAAACCCTCAAACCGGAGCCAAATGATCCAAAACTATTCAAATGGGGTAAAAAGTAGTCAATAGGTGATCAAGAGTTCATATTCTAACTATTATAACAATTTCCCATCCTTAAATGCAAGGTTCCTAAACTTCATCCCCAGGCCCACGTGCCTAGATTCCGGAAATGTTTGAAGAAAATCTTTACCCATAACCTTAGGATCAAGAATATGTGATTTTTACATAGATTCCAAAACAAATTTCGTGGTAAAACTCCATTTTTATCAAATCCCTAGGTTTTTCATCAAAACCCTTGATTTTCACTAATTTTGCATGTTAATCTACCCATAATCTACGTATTAAACTCACATTAGGTAGGAATTTCTTACCTCACAAAACTAGGTTGAATTCCCCCCTTTCTAAGCTCTCAAAACGTCCAAGAATGGAGTGAAATGAGTAAAAAATGACAAACTCCCGTATTAAATGAAGGCACTGCCTTCAGCGACTTCCGCACATGCGGTCTCGCTTCTGCGGACAATCGTTCGCATTAGCAGAAAGGGGCTGGGCCGGCTAGGACCGCACCTGCGGGCAGGTGATCGGACCTGCGGTTCTGCTTCTGCAAAAGAGGGGCCACATCTGCAGAACCTGGGCTCCTCTCTTGGGCCGCATCTACGAGGCTTCACTCGCATCAGTGAGCTAGCACCTGTGGCTGCCCAAACGCCAGTGCGATCACACAAGAACTGGTGCACCAGCAGCTCATTTTGAGCTTGAACTCGACTTGTGAGACGTTCGAATACCATCCGGGGCACCCGAGGCCCCGTCCAAACATACCAACAAGTTTAAAATTATAAAACGGACTCGCTCAAACCTTCAGAACGCCTGAAACAACATTAAAACTAAGAATCACACCCAAAATCAATTGAATCAAACTTATGAACTTTAAGTTCTTCAATCTACTTCCAACGTGCCGAAATCTACTTATACTACTCGGAATAATACCAAATTTTTCTTGCAAGTCTTAAATGACATTAAGGAACTATTCCCGATCACGAAATTCCATTTGGACCTCAATATCACCAAATCACGTTCTAAACCACATTTATAGGACTTCAAAAACCTTCAAAAATCCAACTTTCACTATTTGGCGCCGGAACGGTTCCGGGTCATCCGAAACTCGCTCCGAGCATACACCCAAATCCAAAATCATCATACAAACCTATTGGAACAATCAAATCTTGATTATGAGTTTTTTTTCCCAAAATGTTGATCGAAGTCATACCTGGCCTTTTAAGCCAACCTTAAGGAACCAAGTGTTCCGATTTCAACTCAAACTTTTTCAAATCCCGAACCACCATCCCCGCAAGTCATAAATCAGTAAAATCAAGTACGGGAATTCTTATTCAAGGTCACATGTTTCTAGAAAGTAAACCGACTGGTCTGGTCGTTACACAACCAACAAGTTCCTTCATATAACCACCATTCAATCTCTACAATGGTTGAGTTTAAATTGGAAACTTATGGCTTTGAATCACCATCCCATAAGTTACTACACTTAATTAATACTCATATACTCGTAATAAATCCATCCATACAAGTCTAAGGGGGTAGAATTTTCTTTTGAAAGAAATCTTGCATAACCCTTCTTTGAGTTCTTGATGAAATTTGTTGAAAATCTAGGGATTTCATGTGTAGATTTCTTCAATACTAGTATAGAAATAATAGTATTTCACACCTAAATAATGGGGATTGATTACCATGAAGATGATAGGAGTTAGGGGTCTTGAGAGAGTGAAGAAGAGCTCCAAAAAGTGTCCTAGTGAAATGGGGGAAATGAGCCTTCAAAATGACTTAAAAGTAACCTTCAGCTGGGGTGTGCCTGGTCTGGCAAAGTGAGCCTCACATTGCTGTCACGGAGTACAAGGGAAGAGAGGATCCATGTCATGCCTCAAACCTGGGGAGGCGTGGCCGGCACCTGGTGCCATACTTGGTACGAGTTAGGCGTTCAAACTTTTTGGATTGAATAGTGCGTTAAATAGATGAAGGAAAATATTTTTGCAAAAAAGGCATTTCTGCAGCCCACTATGCGGTAGAAAAATCACTCTGCGGACCGCAAAATGGCCGTAGAGTGAGGCAGCCTTTTTGTCTAATTTTGATGTCATTTTTGTGGCCCATTATGCGATCGCAGATCTATTTGTGTGCCGCACATTGATCGCATATCCAACTATGGGATTTATCACGTGGGAGTTCTATGACGCATTATGCGACCGCATAGCAGGCCTGCGGACCCCATATTGGTCACAGACGGAAGTAGAAAAATGCCCGGGGTCAATGGCAATTATGCGGACCATTTGCAGACTGCAGAAGCATTATGCGGACGCATATGCGACCGCAGATCTATGTCGGGACTCCTATTTTCTCATTTTTAAACCCGGACCCATCTCATTAAAACACCCATTTTAGACCATTTTGAACCTATTTTCAGATAGTTGTAGAGTGTGAGAGAGTCCTAGAGGGATGAACTAATTGTCACTAAATTGTTCTTCAATTATCACTTAAAACCTTGAAAATATTAAAGCGTGGCACCTAAACTTTCATCCTAAGAGGTAAGATTTCATCACCCCAGCTCTTAATTCGAAAATATAGCTATAATGGGCCATTACTGAGATAATTCATGGGGATGAGGGTGATTACCTTGCTTGCATGTGTTCCTAAAGTAAGTGGGGAAATCGTAATTTGATGTTAGAGAATTGTAAATGAAAGATAGAAAAGCGTGGGATATGGGTGAGTGTAGCCTTTCCTAAAAGTGGCTATAAAACCTCAATAAACACATAGTGTTTGATAGAATGCTCAAGTGAGCTAGGATAATGATTGTTTTTCCTAATTATGGGTTCAATTATGATACATTGCTAAAACATATTGAAGTTGTGAACATTCTGGTACATCGTATAGTTTTAAGGGGCTCAATTAAGGTATGTATGGCTAAATCCCCATCTTCTTAGAATCGAAACCCTGGTGATTGTGAAATTGATGTAAGTACTCAATTTCATCATACTAGAATTGACTATCCCAATTGTATTGTGTTGAATGATATGTGTTCAATAATTGTATTAAATGCTTTTCATGTCATCTTGCCTTTGAGGATATGTGTAAAAATGTGGAGTATTTGTTAAGAAAAGGTTAAGACTTCATGTAAAAAATCCAATAAAGGTTATTATGCCAATTTGTATGAAAGACTTGTATGCATGTAGGATCTTCCAAGTCTTTCCTTATGTGTACAAATGCCTTACATTATAAGTCGTATGGTTGATGGTGATAATGTTATTGAATGTGTAAAAAGGGAAATTTGAATTGTAAAAATGTGGCCAAGTGCCAAGAACGACTTAGTAAATGAGGCCACTTGTGCCAATGTATCGAAAGATGGGAAAGAAATGTGAAGTGAGATGATTGATTGAAAGGGGGATGTCTCAATGAGATGGCCTAGCCGATCGGGCCGTGATCGGACACCATGCCGCACACATGGTTGTAATTGTGCTGGAAATGATTATTGAAATTGCAGATGGTTGATGTCTCAAATAAGATGACCTAGATGATCGGGTCGAGACCGGACTCCGCGTAAGAACATGGTGGCATTGTGGATTGTGGAATATGTCACTAAAGATTACCAACCTAATAAGATGGAAATTGATAGAAGACTTATGTGACCTTTACTTGATATTTGAATATTGTTTGAAGCTCTTATTGAACTCATGACTGCTTTTCCCCTTGCATTATTGTTCATTATACTGAGATGGTGTTTCAGCTTTAAATAATAGTACTATACGAAAGTACTAACGTCCTTTTTTCTGGGGGCGCTACATCTTTAAATGGATGTAGGTGGTTTCATAGTAGACAATGTTGATCGTAGCTAGTGGAGTATTTTCTTCCCAGCAGTCTTGGTGAGCCCCATTTCATCCCGGGGTCATTTATCGTATCTATTTTTCATAATTTTACCACGTTTTAAGGTATCGCCGGGACCTTTTCGCCAACATTATCATATCTACCTTTTGTAACTGAACACATTTCTTTAGTTAGACCCTCGAGTGTTCACAGGTACTGATCCTGAGGTAGAACCTAAGGATTTTTATTAATTAAATGCATAAGACTCTCTGGGTTACGCGTGCTACTGAGACGGAAGGAGTGGATTTGGCCACCTATCGTATGAAAGGGGTGACGTATTTATGGTTTGATACGTAGGAGGTTTCCCATGAGGAGGGGAGCCCTCCAGCGAGGTTGAGAGAGTTTGCGGATGTATTCATGGACCATTTCTTGCCTGACGAGACTAAGGCAGCCCGCACCGTAGAGTTTGAGAACATTAAACAGGGTAATAAGGGTGTATATGAGTATCACATGGAGTTCACATGCCTGTCAAAGTATGATATTCACATGATTCCAACCATGGAGGCCAGAGTGTGTCGGTTTGTGTAGGGCCTTAGCCCCTTAGTTATTAATGAGGTTGCCACAGCTGCTTTAAATTTTGACATGAACTATGGAAAGATTGTGGCGTTTGCTCAAGCTACTGAGGCCCGAAAGTTGATGAACATGATGGAGCGAGAGGGTAGCAGTAGGGCCCGATCAAAAGGCAGCCATGGGATTCATTTGGTGGTGGTAGATCAGTATTTAGGGGAGGTTCATCAAGGCCATCCCATTCCTTTCTCAGTCTTTAGCTAGTGCACCGCCAGCAGGGCACAATCAGCAGCAGGGGAGTCACTTCAGACCCAATCAGGGCATTAGGGGGTCCCACCATCATGGCCGATCAGGAAGGATATTTCAGCAGAACAGAGGCCCCCATGCCTCAAGTGTGGGAGGATACATTTGGGCATCTGCTACATGGACATGCCAATATGTTATGGGTGTGGTATGAGAGTTCATATTCAGAGTGAGTGTCGTTTATCCTTCCAGGGTGCAGGTAGGGGCACAACACAATCATCCAGTCTTGCAGCTACTGCATCTTCAACACCCCCTCCAACTCGAGGCTCTCCATCAGAAGGGCGTGGTGCAGCTAGGGGTGTTGCGTAGGGTTCAGGAGGACCCAACTGTTTCTATGCTATGAGTGGTCGCCAGAGTGCAAAGGCTTCCCTAATATTGTCACATGTATATTAGCTATCCAATCTCATGATATGTATTCCCTTATTGATCCCAGTTCCACTTTGTCCTATGTTACTGCTTATGTTGCTATGGAATTTGGGATAGAGATGGAACGACTTCATGAGTCGTTCTCTGTATCTACTCCTGTCAGCGAGTCTATTACAACCTCGATTTTATAGAGATTGTGTTTTCTTGGTATGTGGTCTGGATACCATGGTTGATCTCATTGAATTGGGGATGGTTGATTTTGATGTAATAATAAGGATGTATTGGCTTTATTCATGTTTCTCCAAGATCGATTGCCGAACTAGAACTATGAGGCTGGGATATCCTAATGAGCCAGTTGTTGAGTGGAATAGGGATAATGTGGTGCCAAAAGGTAGGTTTATTTCTTACCTTAAGGCCTCGAAGATGATTAGCAAGGGGTGTATCTACCATTTGGTCCAGGTTACGGACATCGATGTTGAGGCAACTACACTTAAGTCTATGCCACTTGTAATGAATTCCCAGATGTCTTCCTGGATGAGCTCCCTAGAATCCCACCAGATAGGGAGATTTATTTTGGGATTGATGTAATTCCAGGCACGTAACCTATATCTATTCCACCTTATAGAATGGAACCGATAGAATTGAAGGAGTTAAAAGAAACATTGATGGATTTGTTGGAGAAGGGTTCATCCGACCGAGTGTGACATCTTGGGGTGCACCAGTCCTCTTTGTAAGAAAGAAAATGGGTCGCTATAGATGTGTATTGACTTCCAGCAACTCAACAAGGACACAATAAAAAATAAGTACCCCCTACCAAGGATAGATGATCTGTTTGATCAATTACAAGGTGCTATGTACTTCTCAAAAATTGATTTATGCTCAAGGTATCACCAATTGAAAATTAGGGAGTAGGATATTCCAAAAAGAGCCTTTAGAACCAGGTATGGGCACTTTGAATTTCTGGTAATCTCTTTCGGGCTACCAAATGCCCTAGCAGCTTTCATGGATCTTATGAATCAAGTCTTCAAACCTTTTCTTGACTCCTTTGTGATAGTGTTCATTGATGACATTCTTGTATATTCATGAAGTTAGAGGACCATGTCGATCATCTAAGGGTGGTTCTGCAGACTCTACATCAACACCGATTGTATGCGAAGTTTTCGAAATGTGAATTTTGCCTTGAATCTGTCACGTTCTTGGGTCATGTCATCTCCAATGAAGGAATTATGGTTGATCCTCAAAAGATTGCAGCAGTGAAGAATTGACCTAGACCCACAACTCCAACAGAGATTTGCAGTTTCTTCGGTTTGGCCGGGTATTACCGGAAGTTTGTGGAGGGGTTTTTTACTCTTGCTTCTTCGTTGACTAAATTGACGTAGAAAGCGGTTAAGTTCCAATGGTCTGATTCTTCTGAAAGGAGCTTCAAGGAGTTGAAATCAAGATTGACTACGGCGCCAGTATTAACTCTACTAGAGGGTACCAATGGGTTCGTTGTATATTGTGATGCTTCGAGGATTGGGCTTGGGGTGTGTGTTGATGCAACATGGCAATGTTATAGCTTATTCTTCTAGACAACTCAAGAATCATGAAAAGAACTATCCAAGATATGACTTAGCCACAAACTGATATCTCTCTATACGCTTCCGAAGATCATAGCTATTACGCAATCGCTTTGCCCTCCTACATTAGAACAAACCAATGCCTACCCTAGAGACATCACAATAAGCGATACAAGAACCTGAAGCTGATGGCAGAACTAACACTAGAGCGGTGGTCAAAGAAATCTTGAGCTTCTGGAAGCTCTCTCCACACTCATCTGACCACCTGGATAGCCTCACTGGACACCACGTGCCCCAAGAATGCTAGTGAACTGAGCCGAAAATGCAAACTTGGAGAAATTTGCATAGAGCTTCTCCTCCCTGAATCCTTATAATGTTGTCCTCAAATACTGAGCATGCTCCTCCTGGCTACGTGTGTACGCCAGGATGCCATGAATGAATACAATAACAAAGGAGTGCTAACACGGCTGAAATACAGAGTTAATCAAATACATGAACGCTGTTGGGGCATTGGTCAGCTCAAAGACATCACCAGGAACTCATAACACAATAGAAAGATCCACTTCACTCCACAACTAAACAACATAAGAGGTCTTCCAATATACTTACAACTCGAAGCCATATGCCAACTCGAGACAGAAATCAAACACCCAATATTTCTTTCTATATTTCCAGCCAATCCCTTTGTCACAATCAAACAATATGAAAACATCTCACCCTCAAATCACGCTCACCAAATAGACATACGGTCACAAAGACCCGTCAACAAGGACACCAACAGACATATAAGTCCCCAAATGTACGGTTCACACAATCGAAATCTTAGCACTCAAGCCATAGAATGAACCCGGCCTCATGTACTCTAGACTGGACCATTATCAACATGATAAAATCACATCTCATCCATGGAAGTCACAAGCCGTCAATGCACATTTGATACCAAGCGCTCACGTGTGCATTCGAATACATGAAAGGAATTCAAAGAGTTACGCTTTTGGCTGAATAAAATGTATTCGCACGACAAGGATTCAAGAATGTGAGATTTTTTTTCCTAAGGGTTTTGTAGCCTCTCGAAGATAAGTACAGACGTCTCTGTACCGATCCGCAAGACTCGACTAAACCTGCTCATGGCCGCCGAGTCATATGTAACCTAAGGATCTGATAGCAGCTTGTCACGACCCCAAATCTAAATCAGTGGTGATGGCGCATATCATGGAATTAGGCCAGCCAAATCCATACTCAAATCGTAAAAATCCTTTGTTTATATCATTACTAAATTGATAACCCATAAAGGTTTAGTCTAAATATTTTTAAAGCAGATAAAGCTACACTGAATATTAAATACAATCCCGAGATCCCAGAGTTACTGGTCATGAGCATCTACAGAAAATATAGAACTCTGGAAAATAACTCTATAATAGTAAGCATGAGAGAGTAGGGCTGCGGACGCGTGCAGCTACCTCACAAAATCTTCGAGAAGTCTCTGGAACAGATACACAACTCACTCTACCCTAGCACCTAGATCTGCACACAAGGTGTAGGGAGTAATATGAGTACGCCAACTCAGTAGTAATGAAAATAAATCAGGTATGAGCAGTAAGAAACACATAAAGTCAAATCATCATTTCACAATAAGCACAGTCTTTCTTTCCAACAGTGTATACGTTAAATCATCACGCTTAAAAGCCGATTTAGGTAAAAATCATTTGGGAATATACTAGCCAACATTTTCAACATAACTTTCAAGAAGTTTAGCGCAAAAATGGTAAAAATCAAAAAAACCCTCTTGGGCAAAACATATTTCATAAGTTTAGAGTGAAAGTGGTAAAATCATAAGTAGCCCCTTGGGAAAAACACGTATCAGAAATGGCCCCTCGGGTGTAACATCACTCAGAATCATCCCCTAGGGCATACCTCACAGCTACTCATAATCAGCCCCTCGAGCAACCTCACAGTCACTCATACCTCCTAATCACTCGTCACTCGGCATTCGCACTCAGTAGGTACCTGCGCTCACTAGGGGTGTGTACAGACTCTGGAGGGGCTCCTTCAGCCCAAGTGCTAATATCAAGCCACCTCGTGGCATATCATATCCTAAAAATCAGGCCCGCGACCTCACTCAGTCAGAAACTCTCATAAAGCCACTCGGGCTATCAGTAAAATGGGGTACTCGACCCAAAACAGCATTTTATATCTCAAAATAGTGTAAATAAAGCTGGGTTTCGAAATAAGTTAAACATAATATGACTGAGTGTAAATCATAAGTCAGCACAGTGAGGAAATAGCAGTAAAACCCCCCAAGGGGTCTAAAAAAGTCAGCAGAAGGCCCCAAACATTGCTTACAACCCAAATATAACAACAGTCTTTAAAAACGATTTAACTTATGATTCAAAAGTAAATAGGCAACTCAATAGTGGCCACGGGAAGGAGCAATTCAAACTCCAATATCAGTCCACGCCACACACTCGTCATCCAGCATGTGCGCCACTCCGAAAATAGTGAGAAAATATGAAGTTCGGGGTTTCATACCTTCAGGAGAAGATTTACAGTCATTACTTACCTTAAACCGGACAAAAATCTACTCCGCGATGCCTTTGCCCCTCGACTAACGCGCTGAATCTATTCAAAAATAAATTCATATCATCAAAATACTCTTAGGGAACAAAGCCCACTTGAAAACTATCAATTTTAACAAAAATTCCTGAAATTGGCCAAACCCGACCCCCGGGCCCACGTCTGGAAATCCGATACAGTTTACACCAAAAAAATCCTGCTACTCCCACGTGTCTATGTATACAAAGAGAATCAAAATCCGACCTCAAATGCCCACTCAAATCATCAAAAGAAATTCTCAAACTTTCTTCCAATTTTCCCCAATTTCCACTACAATTTCTTCAAATTAAATGATAAAAATCGAGACTAAATCATGGAATTAACCCAAATATGATTAAAGAACACTTACCTCAAGAACTCCACTGAAAATACCTTCAATTTCCACCTTCTTCCGAGCTCTCTAATGGGTTTTTTTTTCAAATAAAGACTCAACCCTCGTTTTTGTACTTAAAAGAATCTGCCCAGGGAATTCCTCATTGCGATCGCGGATGTCCCTACGCGATCGCGAAGAACATATATGTTTCCCCCCTAATTTACCTTACTCGTTCCCCTAACCACTCACGCGATCTCCGAACCACTCACACGATCACAAAGCACACTAGCTCAGCCCCCCTCACGCGCCCTTCAACTCTACGAGAACGCGAACAGGGCCACGCGTTCGTGAAGACCCAAGACTCCCCTCTCATGCGATCTCATCCTCCATTCCGCGACCACATAGAAAAACTTACCCAGCTCCCTCTGCTAAGCCAATGTGATCACAGGAATCCCTATGCGGTTGCATAGGAGAAAACCAGAACCAATACACCAGAAAAATCTGCCATTACTCAAGACCAAAAATTGATCCGCTAACCATCTGAAAGTCACTCGATGCCCTCGGGACCTCAACCAAATCAACAAACACGTCCCATAACCTTATTCAAACTTAGTCGAGCCTTCAAAACGTCCAAAACAGCGCCCAAACACCAAAATCACATCGGATTCAAGCCTATGAACTTTGAGATTTCTAAATTTTGCCAAACATGCCGAAACCATCCAAAACATGTCTGATTGACCTAAAGTTTTGCACACACATCCAAAATGACACTAAGAATCATTTCCAACTTTCGAAATTACATTCCGACCCCGATAGCTAATTTTTTAATGCCGACCGGGAATTACCAAAACCTCAAATTTGCCAATTCAAGCCTTATTCTACTCCGGACATCAAAACCACATTCCGAACACACTCCTAAGTACCAAATCACCCAACGAAGTTATCCGAACCATAAAATCGACATTCCGAGGTTGTTTACCAATAAGTCAACTTCCGGTTGACTTTTCCAACTATTGAACCAAGTTAAGAGACTAAGTGCGTCATTTCTCTCGAAAAATCGCTCAAACCCGAGCCAACCAATTTAACAGAACATAATAAAGATGAACCACATATAATGAAGCATAAATGGGGGAAACGGGGCTATTACTCTCTAAACAACCGGTCGGGTCGTTACAAATAGTCTAGGTGGCAATTTAAAGTGATGTATATAAGACAATGTGGGCATTAAGTGTAAGACTTTGAAAGTTTGGCTTAATTTGACTCAAAAATCAGCAAGTATTGAAGTTACTTCATCTAAGTCATATAACCCTTTTCCTAAATTAAAACATTTCAAAAGAAATGAGATAGTAAGCTTTCAACGAAAGATTTCAATCCAGTACGCTTTAGAAAATTTGTAGCTCCTTTCAACGAAACTTTCAATCCACTAAGCTTTCAATGAAAGTGTTATATTACTCAATCCAGTAAGCTTCCAACAAATTCATTCTCAAAATTTTACAATCAGATGTGAGGTTCAATGTAATTCCTTACCAATTTCCCACAAAAAGAACGTGTGTTCTTGCAATAAAGAGGAATCCAAAGATAATTATTTGCAACGTAAAATATTGCAGTTTTAAAGGAGTATGGTGCAACCTTTTCCAAGAATATCACACGAATTTTTCCGTACTCCAGGTATATTAAGGCTATCCTTTATTTCATTTTGGCATGATCTACACGAACGAACGAAACGAGAAAATGCACAACTTGCATAAAATACTCTATTCATATAAATGCTAAAGATGTGTATATTCTTATTCTTCCATGTGTCACATTATTCTATCATCTGTTCATGGGTCTCAGAAATATGTAAGTTGAGAAAGTTTATTTCATGATATTAATCAGAGGCATAATGGCTTTATGACGTATAGAGAGATTTTATTAACGTATTTCATATGCATTTCATGCATTTATACATGCACATTGGCCCATGACAAGATGGTGTTACATATGCGTATATATATATATATATACATATATATATATGGGATATGGGAAAGATAATGGAGTTATATACGCAGTACCACTTGATTAGCTGGTATACGTTGATGAGTTTGCCCACAGTGGCCGATATGATATGATATGATGTGATGCCCTCAGAGGCTTGATGATGTTATGAAACATGTACCTATGCATGACATGACATTCATACGCATATGCATGGCACCATAGTTATTTCATGATTTACAGAGTTATCTAGACTTACAGGTTGAGTCATTTACTATATATTTCTTCCATATCTTTTATGTATTTATTGTGCCTTACATTCGGTCTTGTCCGCCTTTGGATCTAGAATTACACATGGCCTGATTCCCGAAAAACCAGGGATATGTAGGCAAATCAAGAACCAGGGATCGACTCCTCATATTGTAAGCACCTCGCACCCATCCTCGTTCATTGGGACAAAATTGATTATCATTTTGTTTAACCGATAGTTCTTTCATCGTGCCTAGGTAAAGAGGGGCAGCAATTGATACTCAGTTTTTCCCTCATTTTTTTTATTAATTATTCCATAGACTTTTCGGATATCAATTTTTGTGTTATTATCCAATTTATATTACAAGACTTCATTTAATTTTTGTATATAATTTTTAAAGGATTTTATATTTGATTTCTTACATTTAATTGTTAAATATTTATTTATTATTCCTTCAAGTTATTTTGGATGATTCAATCCTCCAATTTAATTATTTATACCCACATGCATATTGTATAACATTTTTATTTAATTTATAATCATATTTGTATTTTCATACAATTTGTATATTGTTTGCAACAATAACATTATTCTAAAAATAATTGCATTTACAATATTATTTAAATCAAAATAGTATTTTTATATTTTTATAATCCTAAGATACTATTAAGTATTTAATTTCATAAATCACATTTTTATTATTTATTAGCCATTTTATAATTTTTTTGTGATTAATTTTTATGTGTTTTAAAAGGTAGCTTAATTTTAGCAAACTTTTCGACCAAATAGGCAGAAATTACTAGCCAGATATCCTAGACCCTCAGCCCAACCACCTCTAGCCCAAGCCATACAATATTTTTTACGATGTCGGCCGGGACCGGATAAAACGACCCTCTCCGAATCTTTTAAAATCATGATCGTTGACCTCTCAAAATAGACGACCCACAACTATCCCTCCATTTTATATTAATCGAACCGCAAACCCTATACCTCATTTTCCATCTTCGCCAGCCTCAAACACTCCCAACACATTGCCCTCTTATGAATAACCCTAGATACATCAACACCCAAACACTCTAACAACGAGATCCTCCCTTGATTCTCTTACCTTATTGTTTACCTCAAAAATACGAGTAATAATTAAATTAGATTTATGGTTTTAAAGATACGTGATCTAATTCAATACCAGTTAATAAACAAGTAATATAAGATGTAAATAAAAGGAATAAATGAACCAAACCAGTTTTACTTAAGCAGTAGTGACCTAGAGCGAAAAGTAGAGTGTATATTCTATGCCAATGATTAGACTGTTTTTATAAATGATTGGGGTTCGTTTATATAGGAGGGAAACCCTAGATAAGCTACATTTCTATTTATAGTAAAGAATATTATTGGGACAGATGATATAACCGCCTGGTACGGACTCGTACTAATTCGTAAAAATCTACTCTAGAATTTACGCCATGATTTTGGGTACGTGGTGAGAATCTTGTCCTTCCATAACAAACTCACAACAGTATTATTTTGGCAGTGATCTTACTCGGCTCCAATGATCTTCGGCACGTAGGTCTACGAGCCTCTTATTTTGCCTTCGATCCCGAGCTCGGTCTTTATTCCTTGATGTGTCCTCTCGAGCCTACAAAATCGAATCATACGATTTTGACCGTGTACAGATAGTACCCGGCATCGACAAGAATCATTGCTTCGGACCCATACACCAAAGAGATCGGGGTTTCCCCCGTGATTGACTTCGACGTTGTTCGATATGCCCATAGCACTTCAGGCAACACTTCTCTCCATTTCCATTTAGAATCATTCAATCTCTTCTTCAAGTTCTGAATGATAATATTGTTTGTGGAATCGGCATGGCCATTTGCACTTGGGTAATAGGGCGTTGATAAAATCCTTTTGATTTTATGGTCTTCGAAGAACTTTGTCACTTTTCTGCCGATAAACTATTTCCTATTGTCAAATACTATTTCGGCGGGTATCCCGAACCGGCACACGATGTGGTCCCATATGAAGTCAATTACTTCTTTCTCTCTTCTTTTCTCGAAGGCCTATGCTTCTACCCATTTTGAAAAGTAGTCAGTCATAAATAAAATGAACTTAGTGTTACCTGGTGCTGTTGGTAGGGTGACGACGATATCCATCCCCTATTTCATGAATGGCCACAGAGATAGGACCGAATGGAGTTGTTCATCGGGATAATGGATCATTGGTGCGAACCTTTGGCATTTGTCACACCGTCGAACGAACTCCTTAGTATCTCTTTCCATGGTATCCCAGTAGTATCCATCACTAATTACCTTGCGAGCCAAAGAGTCGACGCCAAAGTGATTCCCACAAGTGCCCTCGTGGATTTCTCGCATTACATAATCGGTGTCTCCTGGTCCTATGCAAACTGCCAGCGGTCGGTCGAAGGTTCCTCTATACAATGTTCCATTTTCATCAAGCAAAAATCTAGTTGCTTCCGCTCGTAAGGCTCTCAAGTCCTTTGGGTCCGAGGGGATCTTTCTGTGCTTTAAGTATTCAACATATTTATTTCTCGAATTCCACGTTAAACTTGTTGAATTAATCTCCGCATGGCCTTCCTCGACCATGAACCTCGACAATTGGACAACAGTCCCTGGGACAATATCATCTTCCTCGACTAATGACCCCAAATTCGCAAGTTCATCGGCCTCACTGTTCTGTTCTCGAGGTACATGCTCTAGAGTCCATTCTTTGAAGCGGTGCAATGATACTTGATGTTTGTCTAAGAACCTTTGCATTCTATCTTCTCGAACTTCGAAGCTTCCGTTTACTTGGTTTACAACCAAAGAAGAGTCACACTTGGCCTCGATGACCTCTGCTCCAAGGCTTTTGGCCAATCCGAGACCTGCAATCATGGCCTTATACTCGGCCTCATTGTTAGTTAATCTAGAAGTTTTGATAGATTGTCTAATCAAATTACCCGTGGGTGGTTTTAAAACAATACCGAGCCCGACCCTTTCACGTTCGAGGCTTCGTCTTTGAAGACGGTCCATACCCCCGAGGATGTACCGTCTTTAGTAGAAGTTATTTTTCTACCTCGGGTACGAGGGAAGGTGTAAAATCTACCAAAATTTGAGACTTGATGGTTGTTCGGGGTTGATATTTTATATCGTACCCTCCCAGTTCGATGGCCCACTTGGCCACTCGGCCCGACAACTCAGGCTTATGCAAGACATTTTGAAGTGGGTATGTAGTCAACACACATATGAGGTGACATTGAATATATGGTTTTGGTTTTCTAGTTGCGCTTATTAGCGCAAGTGCTAACCTTTCTAAATGTGGATACCTGGTTTCAGCATCTCCTAAAGTTTGACTTACATAATAAAGAGGAAATTGTGTACCTTGTTCTTCTCGAACCAGCACACTAGTCACCGCTACCTCGGTCACATCCAAGTATAAATAAAGCTTTTCGCCTTCTTTCGGAGTGTGAAGTAGGGGTAGGCTCGATAAGTACCGCTTTAACTCCTTCAACGCTTGGTGACATTCCATAGTCCATGCAAAGTCATTCTTCTTTTTGATTAGGGAGAAGAAATGGTGATACCGGTCTAAAGACCTCGGATAAACCTGCCCTAGGCAGCTACCCACCCGCTTTGCCATTGTACGACCTTCACATTGTTCACGATGGTGATTTCCTCGATGGGTTTAATTTTTTCGGGGTTGATCTCGATCCCCCTATTTGATACCATGAAACCCAGGAACTAGCCTGAGCCGACTTCGAAAGCGCATTTCTCAAGTTTGAGTTTCATGTTGAATTTTCTTAAGACCTCGAACGTTGCCTGCAAATGAGTGAAATGATCCTCTGCGAGCAGGGACTTAACTAGCATGTCATCAATATAAACTTTCATAGAATTGCATATTTTTGTTCGATCATCTTATTAATTAAGCATTTGTATGTAGCCCCTGCATTTTTTAGCCCGAAGGGCATTACATTGTAGTATGTTCCATACTTCGTGATGAACGAAGTCTTTTCCTGGTCCTCCGGGTTCATTTAAATTTGATTGTACCCGGAGTACGCATCGAGAAAAGTAAGAATCTCGTGGCTGGCTAAGGAGTCGATCAAACAATCGGTGTTCGGCAGTGGGAAAGAGTCTTTAGGGCATGCTTTATTCAAATCTTTGTAGTCTACACACATTCTAAGTTTGTTTGCCTTTTTAGGGACTACTACTACATTATCTAGTCATTCGGGGTATTTTACTTTCCTAATGGACCATATTTTGAGAATTTTAGTTACCTCGTCCTTTATGAATGTGTGCTTTACATTGGACTGGGGTCTTCTCTTTTGCTTCACCAGTTTTAATCTGGGATCGACACTCAGTCGATGGGTGGTTATCTACAGTGGGATCCCTGTCAGATATAAGTGGGACCAAGCAAAGCAATCAATGTTATCGATAAGGAATTGAATGAGTTTTTCTTTAGTTTGGGGGTTAATCCCGTTCCCAGGTATACCTTCCGTTCCGCTAGATGCTCGATCAAAATTACCTGTTCTAGCTCCACAATTGTGGTCTTCGTCGTATCTGATTCTTCGAGGGTGACGAAAGCTCTAGGGGCGAGGAAAACCTCTTATTCATCTTCGATCACATGTTCATCAGGCTCAATCAATGATATGGACTATGATTTCTATTTAGCTACTCGTTTTTCCTTGACGCTCGACTTTCCTGATGTAGAGGGCATTTATTCTGCTGTTAAATCATGGACTGCAAACATCTCCTTTGCTGCATGTTGCGCTCCATACACCGTCTTTACACCATATTTTGTTGGGAACTTCAACATTTGATGAAGGGTTGACGACACTTCCCTCATGCTATGGATTCACGGCCTCCCAAGCAAAGCATTATACCTCATGTCACCTTCGGTGATATGAAACGTCGTATCATGTATAGTCCCTGTCAAGTTTACTAGGAGGATGATTTCCCCCTTCATTCTTTCGCTTTCCATGTTGAAGCTATTCAAGTATCGATATGCAAGGATGATTTGGTCAAGAAGGCCGAGCTGCTCTACGACCCTCGACCTATCTATGTTCGCCGAGCTACCTAGATCCACAAGAACACATTTAACTTGAATTTGATTCAAAAGAATAGAAGTTACTAGTGCATCATTGTGCGGTTGGGATATGCCCTCGGTTTATTCTTCATTGAATATAAAGGTGTCCTGTGGCATATAGTCTCGAGTCTGCTTCTCCCTCGTGATTGAAATTTTGGTGCATTTGAATACGAGTCCCTGCGGGACGTCGACTTCGCTGATGATCATATGAATAATATGTTGAGGCTCTTCTGGTTCATTTTTTCTATTGGCGTCTCTTTCCATGAAATGGTTCTTGGATCTGTCGCTAAGTAAGTCTCGAAGATGCCCCTCATTCTCGTATCATGTATAGTCCTGTGCCCATGTGTACCGTGATACTTACACATCAAGTTGGTATTCCTCTGAGAAGGGTCGGTTTATGTGGGTTTAGGCCATCTGGTATCCCTAATCCTTCCAATGGATGAAACGATCCTCGAGGCATCGATACTAGAATTGTATTTTGATAATCGAGGTGTCTCCGCATATTCAGAATGCCTATCGAACCCGGTCTTACTCGTGAATCCCCGAGAATTTTATCCTCGGCCTACTCTTCGATTATTCCGGGTATATACGCCTCGAATTGTTCCTTTGCTCTTCAGTATATGGATGATACCTATCTTTGTTCGATCTTGGGTCCCTATCTACGTCTCTCGAATCTCTTGTTTCCAATATGCTTGGATAAAACAAACCCGAGGGGGCTCCCTACTGGTAGTCCTTGACCCTGATCTTTGACTGATATCGGTTGTGCACATCCTCCCAAGTCACAACTAGGTATTCAATCATGTTTTGTTTTAACCATTTTGGCGCTATCGAGTTCTGCTCATTTAGCCCTCAAGTGAAAGCTTGAACATCCTAGTCATCGGAGACTGGTGGTAACTTCATTCATTCCATTTGAAACCGGGATACAAACTCCCTTAACATCTCGTTGCTTATTTCTCTGATTTTGAAGACATCTGATTTCCTTGTTGCGACTTTTATAGCTCCAACATTTGCTTTCTCACAAAGAATCCGCCAACATGGAGAATGAATCGATAGAGTTCGGGGGCAAGTTATGGTACTAAATCATCGCACCTTTGGACAAAGTTTCTCCAAATATTTCTAATAGAATAAACTCGATCTCGTCGTCCTCCAAGTCATTTTCCTTTATACCACAAGTGTATGTAGTGATGTGTTTGTTGGGGTCGGTGGTCCCATAATATTAGGGTATGTCCGCCATGCAAAACATCTTTGGAATAGGCTTCTGGGATGCACTCGGGGGAAATGTTTTTGCAGAAAATTTTTAGAATCCAGTCCTTTCAAAACTGGAGGTGCTCCCGGTATTTGGTCGACCCTCAAGTTGTACGTTTCCACCCTTTTATCATTATCCTTGATCCGTTTCTCTCCTGACTCGATCCTCTTTGTGAGTTCTTTGAGCATTTTCATGATTGTGGGGTCAGCCCCATATCCATTATCACGCAACCTTTCCGGGAATGGTTTAGCAAGGTGAGTAGTTTCCAGTCCCACCATGCTCAGAGTCTTCTGCTGAATTTGCAACGGAGCAATAGCCATTTGTTGCACTTGTAACATTTCGAAAATCACTTGGAGGCTGACCTCCCTATCACCTCGACCCTGTGCTCTTTGGCCAGTAGGTTGAACCTCTCCGTGTACGCTTCCTCCGACGTTAGTGCCTAAGTCGACATATAAATCAATGTGTGAACCAACATCGACTGGGTTAGGAACTGGCACTACCCTAGGGTTAAGTGGTGGTACACCGGCCCCTGAAGCTGTTGCATTATCATTTTCCCCATGGAATGTGAGACCTCCATTACCATGCACTGGTGTGTTTGCTGAGTTTGACATGTTTTAGCGTGAAAACAAAGAATCTTTGACAAGAAAAAGTGTGAAGCACATACGTTATCAGAAAATTAGGACTGAAATGATCACTATTATCTTTATCCCCATGGTGGGCACCGAACTGTTTACCTCGAAAATACGAGTAACAATTAAATTTGAGTTATGATTTTAAAGATACATGATCTAATTCAATACCAGTTAATGATCAAGTAATATAAGATGTAACTGAAAGGAATAAATGAACCAAACCAGTGTTACTTAAGCAGCAGTGACCTCGAGGGGAATTAAGATCAATAAAGTAATAATAAAGTTTAAAGGACAATTCTGATGACCAATGAGCGAAAAGTAGAGAGTATATTCTTTGCCAATGATTAGATTGTTTTAACAAATGATTGGGGTCACTTTATATAGGAGGGAAATCCTAGATAAGGTACATTTGTATTTATAGTAAAGAATATTATTGGGAGAACTGCATAACCGCCTGGTACGGACTCGTACTAATTCGTACAAATCTAATCCAAAATTTACACCATGATCTTGAGGACGTGGCGAGAATCTTGTCCTTGCGTAACAAACTCACAATGGTACTATTTTGGCAGTGGCCGTACTCGGCTCCAATGATCTTTGGCACGTAGGTCTATGAGCCTCTTATTTTTCCTTCGATCCCGAGCTCGGTCTTTCTCCCTCGATGTGGCCTCTCGAGCCTACAAAATCAAATTATACGATTTTGACCGTGTACACATATATTTATTATCTCAATACTAGATACGTGTTTATGGTATTATTATGTACTTGCCCGATTTTGGCAAGTACTATCTTTCAGATAGTGCCGGATTTTCTTCAATCTTCAAGATTTCAACGATGTTTCATCCCTATACACGAAAGAAGGGTTGATTACTCACACCGGTAGGTTAATTTTCAAAAGTTGAACCGTAACTAGGGCTTGAAATTCGATTTTCTTCTTTTACCGGTTACTTCACTGGTTGCATGTAATATTTTCTTTTCTTGCTTATGTGTGTTTGATTTCTATAGTTGATCATTCGCAAGATTGAACACTATCTAATCCCTCCCCGTTTTCCTCCTTAAGAAAACCTTAATGGCTATTGCGCTCTCTCTCACTCACTTTGGTATTCTCTGAAACTATTCTTGGCCGGCTAAACTCTTACACATTGTATTTTGGAGTTATGTGATTCTCTCTTTACTACTGCTAATTAAGTTTCCGCTGAAACATAGTTATCTCATTTACTTATTTTTTAATTTGCAACTGGTTAGTTTTGAAATTCTACCTCCTTTGTTTGTATTCATGTTCTGTGCACCGATAATATTTGGATTTCTATGAGTAATTATAATTCGATATTATGCTGCTTTCTGTAAAATCTCATTTCACTTAATGCCATTATGCTGTTTTAATAGCCCCAACCATGCGTAAGTCCTGCATAGTTAACTAAATTGGTTACTATTTACACTATTTTTGTCTGGTTCGTACGTTCATATTAAGCCTAATTGATGTTAGTTGCACCTTGCTTTGGATTCCTGTACTAAAAACACTTGGGAAACATCTTCATGCCTAGAATTTGTTTGAATGTGCTTTTCATTCTTTCTGCTAAGTCCTTCAAGACTGCTTGAGTGTTTGGGCAAACATGTGTTACGTCTTCTCTTCC
This sequence comes from Nicotiana paniculata, assembly GCA_005239505.1. Classification (NCBI taxonomy): domain Eukaryota; kingdom Viridiplantae; phylum Streptophyta; class Magnoliopsida; order Solanales; family Solanaceae; genus Nicotiana; species Nicotiana paniculata. The sequence goes on along the minus strand of ML316150.1, from coordinate 116,752 downwards.
ATATGTGAACCCAATATTGTATTTGTTGCATGCTTTGCTGAAATTCAGTTGTCATGATGATGTTCTATGACACTCTGTCTGCTAGTGTTACATTTTCTCCAGTTTAATGCCTTAGGGAAATTGTGGATACATATAATTGAGTTCATCATGTTTGATCGACCTACAAAATCTCTGACTCCACTAGAACTAGGTGAAATACTTGCCAATTACTTTGTGACACCAATTAAACTGGGTTTATTAGTTTGGTTTGTTGTTGACTTTCATGTTAGGGGTTTCTGTTTGGCTATAAGACTAGTTACAATTATTTCTTTCCTTAAATCATCTTTTAAAGTTCAATGTATGAGCTTCTAATGAATAAGGGTTAATTTAGAGTTCTTGAATCCTTTTTTGTTGCAATCTCCTTGAGAATTTTTAGTCAATATGGTTCTATTCGTAATTCACGTGCTTCTTTCATCTCTTGGGGTATCATTTTTTTAAAAGCCCGGTTCCTTTTGTTTGCTCTAGCACCAAGCATCCAATGTGTTTATGTTAGTGTTTGAAGTTGTTTGAGTAATTGGTTTGTGTGGGCTGCTACTTGTGTTGTTTGTACTCTTGCTGGTTGTAGCATGACAATTATCCTCATGTTTGGACTGATTCATTGGGCCATGTGTGTTTTTGGGTTTAGGCATTACATTCAGACGAGTTTTAATCATCCTTGTGAACCTGGGATTTGGGCTTGCTAGGCACGTGAGTAGTAAAGCTAATAAAGCCCAGAAAAGCATTATTGGTTACTTTGAATTTATGTTGGACCTGTAATTGTCCTATTTAAGTCTGTGAACGTTCTTTTGGGGTCGTATTATTTCATCATGGCATGTAACTATTTATAATAACGAATGATGGGGAAATTAGTGAAATAGTGGGTTGGGATACTTTATCCTTACATGAATATGTATAAAACATGCTTATAGCGTCTATATGTCCTATCTAATTTGCCATGCTCCATCCTTTGGGAACTATCTGTACAACATGGTTACAGTTTAGAGAACATAATTTGGGGATTTAACTAATTTTAGTATTATTTTTTGCTCGCACTGTTAGAAGAACATGCCTATAGGATTTAAATTGATATTGCTTGTTTAATTTATTAAATTTATAAGTTAAATTGATTTTGAAATATACATATATATTAGGCCGATCCTTATCACCATGAGTTGTTGGTAAATTATCTGAGAACGGGGATGGTTATATTCATTCTATGCTCCTGTACCTATATTTTAAGCACGTGTCACATAATTCAAAAACATCCTTCTTTTCTTGTGGAGTTGGCCGAACACGTAGGCAGTATAATAGATATATCTATGGTTTGTGTCGGTCGACCCTCGGTGGTGTACACATTATTTTGGATCTGGCCTTATGACCTTGGCATAATCATATGTTATATCTCTAGCATACCGCATATTCACGATATTTTCCTCCCACTGATACCTTGCATTGATTATGGTATTCCTTGTCAATTTTTACTGGCAATTAGTGTATTTAAGCTGTTGAGATGGAAAACTATGTTTAGAATTTCATATCTTTAAAAGAAATTTTGGAAGATTATGTAAATTACAGTTTCACCTGGCTGCTTCCAAAATGGCCTGAGCTTCAACAATGTTATTTGTTGCCTCCTCCACAACATCTACATGTGCATATACAAGGTCTCCTATACCATCCCTAATGCAAAAATCATAGGAAGCTCCCCCATTGTCTCCTCTACAAGAACCATTAGTATTACATTTTATTCAACCATCTGGAGGTAGCTACCATAATATCTTAGTATATTTCAATATAGGGAGATGATTTAGCAATTTCTCTGTAAGTCTGGCCTATTGACAGTAACTTCTTTGAACTCTGGTCTTCTTACCTTTAAGAACAAATGAATTGTGGCTGAAATGTAGAATATCAAACTATTGAAAGACACATTCTTCCCATGTTTGCCAAAATTCCTTTTCTTCCACAAATGGCACACTATTTGTAAAGATCCTAAAATTTCAAGTCTAAAAAAAATGCCCGAATGGGTCCCCATGTGGTTATAATTGTAGAAAATTCTCAAAACGGACCCTTGCGGAGTAAAAAGAACCCCAACACTTAAAAGATAAAATTTTGTAGAGTTGCGCATATCTGCGGTCCACTATGTGATCGCAGATTGGGTATGCAGACCGCATAGTGGTCGTATACCTGGACAACCTGCTGTCCAATTTTAGGACAGCTATGTGGCCAAAGGTGCGATCACATTTTGGAAATGCATATCGCATAGTTGTCGCATGCTTGCACCACCATATTTGCGAAGAAGGTTATGCGATGCAGTATACGATCGCATAACAGGTATGCAAACCGCATATCGGTCGCTACCTGGGCAATCCGGTTCCTATTTTTGCCCATTTGAGGGTCATTTATGCAACACGAATGTGGACCGCATAGCAGGAATGCGATTGCATTCCTGACCGTATTTCCTGCTTCAGGGCTTATTTTCCTATTTTTATAACCCAACCCCATTTTCATAAATAGGTTTAGGGGCTTCATTTGGGGTCATTTTCTACTGATTTTAGAGAGAGACGAGAGCATATAGAGAGAGAGAAAGAAGGGGTCTAACTTATAATCACCCAAATCTTGCTCAAGTCTTCAAGAATCAAGGAAGATAACCTTAGATTGTCCTTATTCCGGGTAAGTCCTACTTCCAAAAATTTCATGCAAGAGGTTAAGGGTTCAAATATGTTTAGAGGGTTACAAATAGGCCATGCATGTGGGACTAGGTTGTAGTATGTTATATTAAAAAACTAATTTGGGCAGTTCATGTTAAAATTTGGTTGAGGGAAGAGGGAATTGTTATTTTTAAACCTTGTAGTCTACTTCACATGTTAGGTGTTTGATGAAATTCCTAAGAGAGTTACACCATGGGTAAGCCTCCTAATTATTAATCGATTTTCGTTATCTCTTTGTAGATTGTTATTGCTAGAGGTGTTGATGTATTGTATAATCTTAAGGAAAATATCTTTGAGGTATGTATGGCTAACTTTAATCTTTGTAGAGTAACCTTGTTGGTGTCTGAGCATTTGGTATGAGTTTCTTGATTCAGCGTATGTGAATTGATTTTCTAATGTGTTGAGACATAATATTCTATTCTCTGATTGTCCTAGTTGAGTGTCATGCCACCATGCTATATGAGATTACTGAAAGGGTGATTCCTTTTGCTTACTCTATCATGTGGAAAGCTCGTTAACTACTGAATACATCGGTATCCAAGAATGTACTACCAAACGAAAGAAATGATAACGAATCCAATTGCTAAATGTGTCTAAGTGCTAAATGATGTGTAGTAAACAATGGAAAGGAAACGTGGATAAACTAATTGATCTATATATGGATGGCATACCGTATACGACTCACTGTTTGATAAAAATTTCTATTCCCTTTATTTCATATGGTTACTTGGTTGTTACGAATGAATATCCTTGATGATGAGAATGTTTGTGATTGAATTGTCGGTTGATGTTGCTATTAATTACTGTGCTAAAGGCTGTGTAGAAAATGATGAAAGTATATATGGATTGATTTTATTGAGTTAAATGATTATGGCAACACTATATAGGAATTCTTGATTGGTAAGGATCACTATCCCTTGATTTCACATAGTTATTGGTTGATATGAACTTATGTTCTTCATGATGAAGATCCTTGTGATTTAATTGTTGGTGGTTGTTGGTGTAAAATGTGATTGTAAGGCGGGATCGGGTTGCACGCCGCAACAGAATGGTACGATAGGATCGGGTTATGCGCCACACCACGAACTAATAAGGGTGGAGAGGTAATAAGGGTGAAATATGATTGTATGGTGGGATCGGTTTGTGCGCCGCAACACGAAGTAATAAGGATGGAGAGGCAATAAGGGTGAGATATGACTGTATGCTGGGATCGGGTTGCGCGCCGCAACAAATGAAAAATTGAAATGAGTAACTATGAAACCTTCATTTGTGATTTTCTGTATTTTTGTGTGGTATTTGTTTGGTTTCCCTGAATGTCCTCTATTTGTGTACTGTGTGATTCTACTTAGAATCAATCTTCTTCATACATACTAGTACTATTCAATGGTACTAACATCCCTTTAGCTGGGGGCGCTACATCCTTTACATGGATGTAGGTGGTTCTATAGCAGGTAGTTCCGATCGCCGATAGTGGTGCCTCCTCTTCATCCTTTCAGCAGTTCTGGTGAGCCCCATTTCCTCTCGGGGCCGTGTGTAGTCTATATCATCTTCTTTTGTATATGTTGTGTCTTTAAAGGTATAGACGGGCCTTGTCACTGGAAAATATATGTAAACTCCTAGTATTCTTAGAGGCTCCGTAGACACTAGGTGGGTTGTATAAATATTTTTTGGGAAGTAGTTGTATTTACTCGTAATCGTGGACTGAATCGGAAATGTTGCATGTAGCTTGTATCTTTTGGGATTATCAAATGCTAAAATGTGAACAGGAGAAATGAACTTAATTTGTAAGTCCATGCGTTGATTAAATTTGTTATTTCATATGGAATATTGTATATCATAAACACGGGGTAATGCATTGGGCAGGAAATGCAGTCTAGGTCCGCTTGACCGAGATCATCCGATTAGGCGTCGGTCTCGTCCCTCGATTTTGGGGCGTGATAAACTTGGTATCAGAGCCTAAGGTTTTAAAAATGTCCTAGGGTCTCGGATCCGTGTCTAGTAGAGCTCTTCTTATCATTGTGTTGTCGACCACATCTATAGTTAGGGAACTACATGGACATTTAGGAATTTCATCCTTCTTTGATACTCCAATCGTGCGATAGAGCTCAAGTTAGGCAGTTAGTTTTCTCTCCAAACCATACTCTCAAAATGAGTAATCTTGATACCATAATCCACGTGTTTGAAGCTATGAGGAGGGATTGATCCCACCATTGAGTCCGAAGGGATTGCCCAAGGGCTTTTTAGGAGAATGTATTAAGTTGTAGAGGGGTTGGTAGACCCTACCGCTAAGAGGGGAGTGTCCTAGTGCGTATTGATGTCACTGCACCACCAAATCCTATAGTATATGAGCATGGTACCAATGTACGTTAGGGATGTGGAGTCGAGGGGCATCGATTCAGCTATTGCCCTATCAACCTAAAGTCACCAAATACGTCACTCCTTGGCACAACCAACGTACTCTTGTTGTATATGTACATCCATATTGAAGAACTTTCATAGGCATGGTCTTAGTAAATGTTGAAGTCACAAACTATTGCATGCATCTACTCCTTGAACGAGATCCATTAGTCCGTGAATCCACTCTACCACAAATACTCTTATATGAAATCTCTTATGATATTGAGCTCTATAATCATGTCTTTGAATGGAGTTGTAACTATAGAATTACTACTTCCCACACGCCTTTCTAAACTCTTAACAAGGGACTGAACTCTAAGAAGTACTTATCGAATGAATGGATGAAAAATTATCATATTTTCGCATAAGATAAAAAGATATTTTCTCTCGACCATTTATTTTTCTCTATTCAAAACCCTAGGCCATTGTTCTTCGAGATTCTGCTTCAGCCTAAATGTTGACACGAGATCATGGTGAAGGTCTTGCCTTGTTTCATCACTCTTTTTAGTCTAGTAGTGCCCTCACTCTATTTTGTTGACAGTTTCATTTTCGCCTAGCGATTGGAATCAAGATTTTTCTTTGTTTGGTGAGAATCTCCCTCTTCTCCGATAGGTTATTTTCTGAATTTGGTCTGCTTAATTAATTTTAAACACTATTAAAATCTCCATCGAAGCTGGGGTCAATTGAACCTCCATGTAGCTGGATCATGCTGCTTATTCTTGTTGCCCATCTTATTCTTGAAGGTTGTTCTTCTTCTGGTTGTAAGGGAGACGAGCATTTTTGCTCCTCCTTTGGTTTGCATAATACTTCTTTGAGTGTCGCTATATGGTAATTGCTCCATGTTGCTGCGAATCCAGCTGGTTTTTTTTATGCTCATAGTGGCTCCACTAGCCGTGAAGCTATTGAGTTACTCTTAAAACTTCAAGTTACTACTCAAACGTACCCGGCCTTCCCCTAGTTGTTGACCCATTCCTCAGTTCCAATATCAAGGGATGACGAAAGAGCATAATTGTGTCCCTGGTATCTAGAAATACAATCTCTTTTATGAATAGTAATCCACCCAAATTCTTTACCAATTTCGCTGAATACAGGAGATGAGATAAATGTAATAATACATTTATTTTCTGGTTAACTAGTTTTTCGGTCCTCTGATATTACTGGGGTTTTCAGTATTCTGACATAACTAAAGAATGATATAGAATTATTGGTTGAAAGACAATTCAATCCATCTTCTTACTTTAATTACGAACCTGCTTGATTCACTATCGGCTATATTATTCCTTCTCAATCCTATCCCCTTAGAAGCACTATCCTTAAAGGTTGAATTCTGAGCCAGAAAGAGTAGCTCTAATTTTAAAAATACTTCTAGATATATAGTCATTGGATTAATCAGTGCCACAAATTACATGGGTTCCCATTTAACTTCAAGTTCATCAAAGGGTTGATAGAATGTCGCAATTTCTTAACCACCTATGCATGTGCTGACCTAACAATCCTCTTCCCAGTCTAACTCTCGCTTTTAGTTTTGGGGTGTACCAAGGAGCAACACACCTAGTAACACATCTATACGTCAATCCTTTCTCTCGGCCAAGTCTTATAGCATCTCCCAATTTGGTTGGTAATAACTAGTTGTGTACAAGTGCATTCTAGTGCTTCGTGGCGAAGTAAAGTTGCTAAACGTAATTGGATTTTTAAATTCTAAAGCTATACATCACGTGATTATATGCGTACATCTTCTATAAAAAATTTAGCTCCTCCTAATCCCTTATATTATCACCTTTCTTAGTAGTTGCAATGTAAAGGTCACTTCTATAAGCTCTCTCACTTTCCTTTAATTTGACGTGCATCATGTGTTGTTCACCCGTAATCTTCAATATGATATTATCTCAATTTCTCGACTAGATATCCAACTATATTATTTGATTTAATTAACCTCACTTTTATGTACTCTACAAGCGCCCTAAGAGTGGGCAAATTTCCCGTTTACTACAGACTTCTAATGTCTTCTACTCTGTTTAAGCTTGTTGATTCCAAATGATGCTCTTATTTGTGCTGCCTTACCATCTATTTTCATTTGGTAACTCTCCTTGTGAATCTAACTTTATGCCTTATGGCATCAAGGGTCGGGGTATGTTCCTTCTGTTAGGATAAAAAGATATTGCTCGCACTCCTTGTGAGATTTCCTCCTAAACAATCATCCACCTGTTTTGCTTGTCCGTGTGACTAGATAACTCAGGTTACTCTTCTCCGATAAGTGCACCAGGACTTCTCACCCTTTCATAATTATTCACATGGTCACTTCGAGGCCTTATTCTACACTAACTCGTAATGATTTTAAGTATTTTCTCGCCATTGTTGAATATTTTCTAGGGGTAGGAGGGCTTGTCTCATGGGTTTCAAAAGTAATTATTCTCCTCAAAGTTGAAGCTTAAATTGCCATGATTTCAAACAAAAGTGTGTCTCCTTTTCGAAAGTCTTAAATGGGTCGAATTTGATGAGGTTATGTGGCTTCCTGCTCACTCGGCTCCTAAGAGTATTGACAACGTCATTTCCATGTATGGGAATTTTGCTACCTCTGGCATTCCACCGCCTTAGGAAGGGTTAGATTGTTCGAATTATGATAATCTCATAGGTAGATGACTTCTTTTCCATCCTCATGCGCTTGTGGCATAAAGTCATTGTGTCGCTTATTGTTGGGGAGTGAAATCAAATTCCAAGTATTTCATTTGCGGCCTCAATCAAACCCATGTTACAAGAGTCTTACCATTTGATCTCAACTACTTACCTTACACTCAGGGACACAACTGGTGTACCACACTTGATCACTTCTTTAGAATCTCAAGTTCACGTACATGGTATCCACCTCACTTATGAATACTAGTCACCAATATGCTTCATTTATCTGATAATTGATATAGTTATCTAGATTAAACCATGTTAGCCTCATTAATAGAAATCCTTGTGTCTGTTAGCATATAACTTTACGAAATACTCTGCTCAGCACATTAATGGATACCTGAATAATTCCATCCCAATCTTGAACTCCGTTGCCCCTAACTGTATTAGGTATTTTTGGTATTGAAGGTTCAAATGTGTCAAAGTCACCCTGTGATCTCATATAATCAGTAGGTAATTTTATGGTCGATTTATTATGGCACATCTTAGAGTAATCGTGAGAGGTCACCACGGGTTTAGTTTGTGTGTTCGCATAGAGATTTAGAATTCAGGAGGGTGAACCGGTTATTCTAAAAAGTTTCACCTGTAGATGTTATGTGAATTGATAATGAAGAGTATGTAAGCACATTTACCGTGAGGTCGCACTAGGAGTATGATGTTTTCCCGTAGTTATTCCTCATATATTTGTGTTTTCGCATGTCTATGCCTAAGAAGGTAGTTGGAGATCCATATTTCATCGTGCGGGTTGAGACCATTGAAATTAATGAAAAGTTCTCATATGAAGAGGTTCTTGTTGCTATTATTTATAGGCAAGTTTGTAGGTTTAGAGACAAAGAGGTCACTAAGGTCAAAGTATTATGGTGGAGTCAACAAGTCAAAGAAGTCACGTGGGAAGCGGAAAATGAAATGAAAGATAAATATCCCCAATTGTTTGGATAAGTTCAGTAGTGGTTTTGTAAGTTGTCATCTCTAAGCAATTACATTGGTGTCAAATTTTGTGCAAGAACACTCCACTCCCCTAATTACCCTACTATTGTGACTTCTCAAACTTTGTGCCATAAATGTATATGTTGTTGTGATTAGTTGGATCATGTGCAACTCCTTGAAATAGTTGAATTATGTGCAACTCATTGTAATAGTGGAATTATGTCAAAATTTGTGGAGTTAACTGAACTATGTGTGGCTTGTGGAATTAATTGAATTATATGCAACTTGTTCAAATGACCGGATTATGTGCGAGTTGATAGAGTAACTAAAAGTATTTGGAATTTGGGGCTCTCTAATAGGTAGATAGGCCTAATTACAATGGAAACTTTAGGGAAATTTTCAGGAAATATCGGAGTTAGTAAAAATTTGGGGGTTGGCATGTTTTGTGTTCTCTTAACGAAGTGATTCCCCGATCCTCATTCGTGGACGAATGATTCTAAGTGGGGGAGTATGTAAAGATACATAAAATTTCAACTCCAAAAACAATGCCCGAATGGTCCCTCGTGTGGTTATAATTCTAGAAAATTATTAAAACGGACCCTTGTGGAGTAAAAAAACCCGGGACTTAAAAGGTAAAATTTTCCAGAGTTTCGCATATCTGCGGTACACTATGTGATCGTAGATCAGGTATGCGGACCGCATAGTGGTTGCATACTTGGACAGCCAGTTTTCAAATTTGAGGACAGCTATGCGGCCCAAGATGCAATCACATTTTGGGAATGCGGACTGCATAGATGTCGCATCCTTGCACCACCATTTTTGCGAAGGAGGTTATGCGACGCACTATGCGATATCATAATAGGTATGCGGACCGCATAGTGGTCGCATACCTGGGCAGTCCGGTTCCCATTTTGGCCCATTTGAGGGCCATTTATGCGACAGAAATGTGGACCGCATCGTAGGAATGCGATCACATTCCTGACCGTATTTCCTGCTTTAGGGCTTATTTTTCCTATTTTTATAACCCGAACCCATTTTCATAAATAGGTTTCGGCGCTTCATTTGGGGTCATTTTCTACTGATTTTAGAGAGAACTGAGAGCATATAAAGAGAGAGAATAGAGGGGTCTAACTTCATAATCACCCAAATCCTGCTTAAGTCTGCAAGAATCAAGGAAGATAACCTCAGATTGTCCTTTATCCGGGTAAGTCCTACTTCAAAAAATTTCATGCAAGAGGTTAAGGGTTCAAATATGTTGAGAGGGTTAGAAATAGGCCATGCATGTGGGACTAAGTTGTAGTATGTGATTCTAAAGAACTAATTTGGGCAGTTCATGTTAAAATTTGGTTGTGGGAAGAGGGAATTGCCATTTTTAAACCTTGTGGTCTACTTCACATGTTAGGTGTTTGATGAAATTCCCAAGAGAGTTACACCATGGGTAATCCTCCTAATTATTAATCAATTTCCATTATCTACTTATAGATTGTTATTGCTAGAGGTGTTAGTGTATTGTATAAACTTAAGAAAAATATCTTTGAGGTATGTATGGATAACTTTCATCTTTGTAGAGTCACCTTATTGGTGTCCGAGCATTTGGTATCAGTTTCTTGCTTGAGCATATGTGAATTGATTGTCCCAGTTGAGTGACATGCCACCATGCTATATGAGATTGTGAAAAGGGTGATTCCTTGTGCTTACTCTATCATGTGCAAAGCTCTTTAACTGTTGAATACATCGGTATTCAAGGATGTACTACCAAATGAAAGAAATGTTAACAAATCCAATTGTTGAATGTGTCTAAGTGCTAAATGTTGTGTAGTAAATAATGAAAGGAAACATGGATAAATTAATTGAGCTATATGTGGATAGCATACCGTATATGAGTGACTGTTTGATAAAGAATTCCGTGGCCTTTATTTCATATGGTTACTTGGTTGTTATGAATGAATATCCTTGATGATGAGAATCTTTGTGATTGAATTTTTGGTTGATATTGCTATTAATTACGTTGTTGAACGTATCAAAGTGCTAAAGGCTGTGTAGCAAATGATGAAAGTAAATATGCACTGATTTTATTGAGTTAAATGATTGTGGCAACACTATATACGAATTACTGAATAGTAAGGATCATTGTGCCTTGATTTCACATAGCTATTGGTTGATATGAACTTATGTTCTTCATGATGAAGATCCTTGTGATTTAATTGTTGGTGGTTGTTGATGTGAAATGTGATTGTAAGGTGGGATCGGGTTACACGCCGCAACAAAATCGTACGGTGGGATCGGGTTGCGCGCTGCAACACGAAGTAATAAGGGTGGAGAGGTAATAAGAGTGAAATTTGATTGTACAGTGGGATCAGGTTGCGCGCCGCAACATGAATTAATAAGGGTGGAGAGGTAATAAGAGTGAAATTTGATTGTACAGTGGGATCAGGTTGCGCGCCGCAACATGAATTAATAAGGGTGGAGAGGTAATAAGGGTGAAATATGATTGTACGGTGGGATCGGGTTCCGTGCCGCAACACGAAGTAATAAGGGTGGAGTGACAATAAGGGTGAGATGTGACTGTACGATAGGATCAGGTTGCGCACCGCAATAGATTAAAATTTAAATGAGTAACGGTGAAACCTTCATTTCTGATTTTCTATATTTATGCGTTATATTTGTTGTGTTTCCCCGATTGTCCTCTATTTGTGTACTGTTTGATTCTACTTAGAATGAAGCTTGTTCATACATACTAGTACTATTCAATGGTAGTAACGTCGCTTTTGCCAGGGGTGCTACATCCTTTACATGGATGTAGGTGGTTCTATAGCAGGTAGTTCCGACCGCCGATAGTGGTGCCTCCTCTTCTTCCTTTCAGCAGTTCTGGTGAGCCCTATTTCCTCTCGGGGCCGTGTGTAGTCTATATCATCTTCTTTTGTATATGTTGTGTCTTTAAAGGTATAGTCGGGCCTTGTCGCCGGCAAATCTATGTAAACTCGTAGTATTCTTAGAGGCTCCGTCAACACTAGGTGGGTTGTATATATATATTTTGAGCAGTAGTTGTATTTACTCGCAATCGTGGACTGAATCGAAAATGTTGCATGTAGCTTTTGTATTTTAGGATTATCAAATGCTAAAATGTTAAAAGGAGAAATGAACATAAGTTGTAAGTCCATGCTTTGATTTAATTTTTTATTTCATATGGAATATTGTATATCATAAATACAGGGTAACGCGTTGGGTAGGAAAGACAATCTAGGTCCGCTTGATCGGGATCATCAAGTTAGGCGCCGGTCTCGTCCCTCGATTTTGGGTCCTGAAACTATTATGGATGGCATTGCCTAGGAAAGTACCTTCATACTAGAGTTTCATGATTTAAGCCACCACTCATTTATTACTTGAACTAGTTGGTTCCCTTTAGTTCCGATCCCTACTGGAGCACCAACGTAGTTCCATACAAATTTGGTTGTTGGAGATGTCAAGATAACATGGGGCATTGTCTCGTCTTTAGGATGCCTACAACACCAACATCTTGATGTTCTAAAGTACCCCAACCTTAAGAACCATTCATCTAATGGTAGTTTTTCCTTCCAAAGCCTCCACATGAAAAAATTAATCTTGAAAGACACACCATTCATCCAGAAAAATTTATATAATTTACTTTATCCCCTTCTTCCTAATGAATTGCCAAGTTGACTTCATTGAGAATTTCCCTTTTGTTTCTAGATTCCACCATGATTTATACTTTATTGAGAAATCTGATGGTGGTGATATTGTATAAATGATGTGATCGGTTATTTTCTCAGGCAGTAGTTCTCTCAAAAGACCTTCATTCCATGCACCAGTTTCTATCACTATTATACCCCATGTTTTTGTATGCGAAAGTACGTCGTAAGTCAACTAATATAATATTGGAAATGAGATCCCGTTTGAAAGTCTATAAGGTAATTTAATGTTGTTACACCCTATAACTCATATGTCTGTCATTATAGGATTATCTACTGTACACTTAAGAAGGACGAAATCCTTCAGGATAAGAAAGGTTTACCGAAGTCATAAGTAAGTTAAGATAAATATGAGACTTTTTAATCACAATTTAAATTAGTTTAAAGCTATAATATGACTATATATGATGTTTGGATATGAAGTAAAAATTTGGGAAAAATCGGATTTATGTTGCGGAAAAACCGACTAAGGATTTTCCTTGTAATGAAGAATTTTGAGGATTACATTTCATGTGTTGTATTAGGTAATTTTGGAACATATCATATAAAAAAAAAAGATGGTCTTGGAACATAGTTTTCAATGGTCCAAAAAATTTATTCATACGACATCAGGGTAGATAAATATTTATTTTTAAAGTAGGGTCGCCAAGTCGCGTTGCCGCACTTCGGAGAAACTGGAAGGTTTATATGACAAGTTGTGATGCATTTTCCTCCAAATATATTGAGAGTTACATGGAAATATTTATATTAAATTAAATCCCTATGTCTATAGTTTTTAAATCTGCAAGTCGTTTGCCAATACGATATCAGAGTCGCGAGATATAAGTTTCTAAAGTGGCACTGCTCAAGCTGCCAAGCAGGCAGCTCACCCACTTGCTTGGAGAATTGAGGCAGTGATTTTATCCCATTATATCTCGTCAATAATACAGATTTTACTAACACAAAAATTACTCTCAGGATCACAAAAATCACCCCTAACATATTTCAAGATCACAAGAACCAAAATCAAGGAAACAACAACTGAAATCAGCATCAAACATGTTAAAGACTACAAGACAATGCTTCTATTGTGTTGTGGTGTGATCGAGGGATATTGTGAGCTAAGTTGAGATGGGGTTTCAAGTTGTATCTGCTTTCCAAGGTATGTATAACATCTTTTTGAATGTGCTTTAGGTGAATCTTGTATTGGTTGTGTTGTTTGAGTGAAAAACCATAAGATGCACTTGAAGGAACATGGGATGTAGTTGTCTTTATTATTAGACTGTTTTGTGGCTAGATATATGGTTTGTGGTAGCTGGAAATTATGAGAAATAATTTTATAAAGTTGTGGCTGCTGTTGTTAAGCTTTCCTAGGTGTTAATTAAGTTGATTGAAGAAGAAAATATGAAAAACAACTGATTGGCAATAAAAATTAAGTGTCTAGAAGTATGAGGCTGTTTTGGAAGGCATTTTGTTGTTGTTTTAAACTAGAAAAAATATGGTACATATAAGTATGATGTTCTAAATCTTTTAAACTAATTTATGGAATAAGAGTTGGATTCAATATATATCTTGTTATGAGTAAAAACGAGATTGCCGCTTAATATGATTGTTAAGATAATCGGAGAAACTCATATTGGATTATACTGTTGTTGTTGCTATTGTTGGTTATAGTTGTTGTTGTTGGGATGTTGATGACCCTTATTGGTATTTGGGATGTATTAAAAATAGAGGAGTTGCCGCCCGATTTCCCTTAAGTCATACGACTTTCCAAATACGATGGTATGAAATTATATGTTAACATCAATATCATTTCACTTGTTGTAGATGCAAGAAGTTATGTTGAGCTTGGTTGAGTAATAAGGAACAGATCATACAGGTATTAAAGCTAAGCCCTTCCTTCATTTTTGTATGATCTCATAATAACATATGTTTGAAAATGAGGCATAAAGAGAAGTTCATACTCCCAGATTTATATACACTATCCTAGTCTCCTAAGTTATAGTCTCCCTTATCGTGACTTCATATTCAATTGACTATTTTCTTCTTCCAGTCAAGAGAGCATAGAGTCTATATACAGTATTATAGTAGTTTCACTACGATCGAGCTATAATGGATGGGCAGGCCTCTATTGGGCAACATCAGATCAGATGGTAAGATATATACCGATCCTACTATGGCCAAACGCCTATGAACGAGCCCAGTTGGCCACGATACAGAGCCTAGTGTGGCCAAGCGCCTATGAGTGATCCTACTACGGCAGAGTAGTTATATATATACCGAGCCTTATAAGGCAGGACAACTATTTTACTTACTATATTAAGAGAGTTGAGTCACTATCACCAGGTAAGAATATCTTCAGATTATCTTTGACTCCTAGTTACTTTCAGTTATTTTATTATCAGTTCAGTTTTAGCTTTCAGTTATTCTGCTTCCTTCCATACTCGGTACATTATTTGTACTGACGTCCTTTATGCTGTGGACTCTGTATTCATGCTTGCAGGTATACATAATCAGTTTGACGAGCCCTCATAGTCGATGAGGATAGCATTCAACAAAGGATTGGTAAGACTCCACTTCATTCGGAGTGCAGCCGAGTCTATAAGTCATCGTGTCAGAGTTATGTTACAAACTTATGGTTAGTCTAGGTCCCTGTCCCATTTGATGTCGAATAATCTTAGAGGCTTTGTAGACAAACAGGTTCATTATGTATAGTACGTCAGAGGCCTTGACGGCCTACATATATATTCATGTGTTAAGTCTGATGGTTTGCTGATACAGTGTTTGCCCACTTATAGATGTACAATATTAGTTGTGTCCGTGTTGGCCCATGATAGTTACAAAAGTGATGAGTCTAGCCAACTTGGCCTACATATGTTCTAGTTTCGGTAGAATGATCATGAGTTACAAAGTGGTTCGCTCGGGCCAGCACAACACTGGGTGCCAGCCACGCCTCCCCAGGTTTGGGGCATGACAAAGTTGTATCAGAGCAATTATGTGAGTCTACAACTGTGTCGAGTAGAGACTTGTTTGTAGGAGTGTTGTGCACCACACTTATGGGCAGGAGGATACAGGGCATTTAGGACTGTCACTTTTTCTTGTTACTCTAGATCGTGTGGTAGAGCTCAGTTGTAAGAATTCGAACTCCTAAATTCTATTTTATTCGTAATACAATGATACCTACATCAAGAAAGACAGTTGGTAAGAGAATAAATGTGGTTGTTGAAGAGTCGAGTCAGAGGAGCTCGATTTTGCATCATGCTTATGCTGAATAAATGTGAGGTATTCAGCACATCATGGGTGTACAAAGATGTGTCAGCTTTTTGATAAGGATTCTATGGAATGAATACATATCCAGTGGTATAGTAAAAAGGATTAAGATAATCGGAAGGTTGACACAAGTTTCACAAAGTAAAAGAGGCAAGGTGAAGAAGGGTACGAGGTACCTAGTTAATGAAGATTAACAGTATTTATAATTCAAGCAGAGAAATATAAGCATTCCAATTTACTCTCAACAATATCGAAGATAAATAAAATTAGCCACACCCATCTCAATTATCCCCTACGGGAGCTGACAAATTTAGTTTAATAGAAGGATGGGATACCAGGATCAAGTTGGGGTTAGAGTAACCCAAAATTTGTGTTGTATTGTTAGCATTAGTTAATATTTCCGAAGGATAACGCAAATGTGGTAATAGATATCCTTATGAGACACCCAGATGGTGAACTCTAGAATAGTACAGTCACATATGAATACTAGAATATTCAGAAATTTCAGAAGATAGGTAGCGGGATCCAAGAAGGAATACTATTTACCTTAGTATCACTCTAGCCCCGAGTAAAAAAAAGGGAATGTTAGGCATCTTGAAGAGCCAGTGAGATGAAGAAAGGGGACCTAAATGTGAAAGAACATTCTGCTAAAGTTTTCAGAATAAAGTAATAAAAAAAATATTAGCCGGAGAATAAGAAGAGAGTGAATGAAACATTATGTTTAGGATGTGATAAATGGGTGATAACGGTCAATCAAAATATGGCACGATGGCAGAGTCTATTGTCAAGTGAAGGAAAAGACAAGATGTGACAGGCCTTGAGGCAATAAAAGATTATAAGTCATAAAGTCCCCATTTTGAAAAATGAGTTTGTGACTCCAACATGATTACCAGAATGAGACGTTAGACCCCTAGAGTAATAGAAATCACTATGGGATAGTGAAAAAGATATAATGAACATGAATTAGGGTCCGGAAGATTTGATAATAGTCGACATCATGAGAATTTCAGAGATTGCGTTCTAGCAATAATAGAATAGATAACAGAAGAATGACCTTTAAAGTTCATCCAGGAAGCCGCTTTTAAAGCAAGGACAGTGAGCAGAGTTAAGCATAAGGGACTAAGTGTGACAGTTACACTATGTGTCCCCCTTGTGAGTAAGAAATTCAACCATCCCTGGTATATAAGGGTTATCGCAAGGCGAGTAAGATGTCAATGAAGATGTGAAAAGAAAAAAAATGCCAAAGATGAAGAGGTACTTATGGAATACTAAATGAAAAAAGAATGCGGTAAAAAGCAAATGGAATGATATTGCGTTTATTCAAATCCTACAAATATGCTACGATTTCAAAACATTTTGCAAGCACGACGCCGGGGAGAGGCGGTAAGGGTTCCCCCGAGGTGTTATTGATTAATAGGGATCCTGTGTAAGAGGTAAGATAGGACAAAGGATATAACCCAAGAGAGATTACACGGAATATAGTTATGACAATGGACCAGCGAGTAGTTAGCAATTGATTTTGGAAGAGTCTAGTTATGGTTAGACAATAGGATACAAATAAATTAATAGATCATGCAAGATAACTATATTGAACCCCAAAATATGGAATTCATTCTCACAGATACAAGATCATAATTGTTGAAAAGAAAAATTAATTCAGATAGGAGTTGGGATTATTAAATTTATCGTATAAGTGTTACGGAAATATAGTGCCACTAAGGAGACAATCAAAATTTGAGTTTTGAAGTAACCATACGAGCATTAGGGCACGAAGGTATGTAACTAAGGATAATTGTAGGTGAGTAGGATAATCAAAAATTCATTCGAGTATACAATGTAACTTGCAACTTAACAAGAGCCATAAGGTCTCCTTAAGTACTACATAGAAATACTAGCTGTGGAAAAAAGGAAGAAGGCTTCAACTTAATCATAGTGACATAAAGATGAAATGGCCCTGTAACAATAGTCTCACTACAATATTGTATACACTCCATAAGAAAGTGGCACCATCATGGCTATTGAACGGGAAGTAAAAAAATTAAAGGTGATATTTGAGATCATATGAGTTACGGGAAATTCCATTATTTGAGGGCAACAAGATTAGCCAAGTATTAATGAAACAAGTGGTAGAATGACCAGGAATGGTCATTGTTTACATTTAAAGACAAATGAGAAGGCACCAAAGAAAATCTATGGTGCTATCAATTTAAAGGAAGATTTCGAGTAGTATAAATAGATATGTATAGATCGAAATCTAAAGTATGGTAAAGCGACAAGGTTTTATCTAGACAGGAGTAAGGATAAGAAAAGGTGAGTGAGAAGGTGACGATAATAGGTAAGTCATAGGGATTAAACCCATCATAGCAAGAGGAGTAATTGTTTCCATAAGTTATAAAAAGCTCAGTATAGCATGAGTGGACACAAAGGAGTTTAAGACTAGGAGAATTTAGAAGAGATGGAATCTTGCCCTAGTAGTAGGATAAGGGTGTAATTGTGATACATAAGAGGATGACATTGAGGCCTTTGATTGTTAATGATTCAAAGAAAAGGGATTTCAGTGAATTGTACAGGATTAAAATACCCCATAAGGTGAATCACATTGGGATGGTATGCAATACGGTTATTGAAGTATTGTATCACCCCTAGGTGGATCAGGAAAATCAATTCAGATGTGAGCCTTAGTGAAAATGTATTACGTAAGAGGTCTAAAGTAGTCAGTGGTATATATAGATCAACATTAAGGTGAATCAACAATAGATGGATGAAAATTCTAAAGTATGAGAGGATGTTATGATGTCATACTTTAGATGAACAGTACTAAAGAAACATTAAAGGACTTAGATTTATATATATGTGATAAGAAGTGAGGGTGTAACCTGGAGTTGGGTAGCATATCTAGGTAATAATAAACCGAAGTAAGTGTTATAGTACGGTATGAACTACTTAGATGCACTAAAGACATAAGGACATATAGCCAACGCTACGAAACCAAATATAACAATATTCGTAAGTTCGGAAAAGTACCAAGCAAAGAACTTCAGTACACCTATATATGCTGCGACAAACATCTTGTCATAGTTCTGTATAAGTTCAAGAAGTGAGGCGAAGAGATTGGAAATAATTTAGAGAGAAAAAAAAGAGAGAATATTCGCACATAAACGAACAGAGTCATACATGATGCGTTACAAAAAGTAGTCAAAGTTATGAGATTGGAAGAATTCTGATCACAAGTCGTGATGTGAGAAGAGGCCTAAAGAGGGGGGGGGGGGATGCCAAGGTCTTTGAATTTACTCATCGAACAATTTCATAGATCGTAAGGACAATATTAAAGTATTCACAAGTGCTATAGCTTATGAGACTGATAAGCATATCACTAAACATTGAAGGACGAATCTTCCAAATGGGGGAATGATGTTATACCCCATGTTTTTGTACGGGAAAGTATGTCGTAAGTCAATTGACTTAAGATCGGAAATGAGATCCTCTTTGAAAGTCTATAAAGTGATTTAATGTTGGTACACCCCGTACCTCAGACGTCACTATCATTATAGGATTATCTATTGTAAACTCAAAGGACGAAATCCTTCTACAAGGATAAGAAAGGTTTACCGAAGTCATAAGTAAGTTAAGATAAATATGAGAATTTTTAATCACGATTTAAAGAGTTTAAAGCTATGATATTGTCACGACACCAAAACCTAACCGGCCGTGATGGCGCCTATCGTGGAACTAGGCTAGCCGACTACCGCGTGTTCACAATTTCTATTGAAATTCCCATTTAAGATTTAAGCAATTCATAACAATATACAAAAAGTTTACTTAACATAATAAGCATGTTTTATTTAAATACAGTACCGCAATCCCCAAAACCCGGAACCAACATGTCATGAGCATCTAGTGATATAAGCCAGAATAAAGTATTATGATACAAAACTCCGAATCAAAGATAAATACAATATGAAGGGAAATCAGAAATGCTGCGAACGCTGAACAACTACCCCTAAACCCCCACGATCCGGCTCCGCTGCGTTATATTAATATAAGCTAATGCTCGATCTCCGCACCTGAATCTGCACACAGAGGTGTATGGAGTAATGTGTGTACGCCAACTCTGTTGTAATGGAGATAAATCAAGTCTAAGTAGAAAGTAATAACATAAAACTCAGTGCCATCAAGTCAGAATATACACAGCCTTACTTTCCAATAGTATTCATAAATGTCCTTAAAACAATGCACATTTTTAACAACTTTAAAACAAAGATTTAATATGCAAAATGAACGTAGAAAAATAATAAGTAGTCCCTCGGGCGAAAACATGTTTCATAATCAGCCCCTCGGGCATGTCTCACAATCTCTCAGCACCTCACAATAACTTCACAACCACCCATGCCTCCCAATCACTCAATCACTCGCACTCGGTGCGCTCACTAGGGGTGTGTACAGACTCCGGAGGGGCTCCTTCAGCCCAAGCGCTAATATAACTCAGCACCTCGCCATCACTCTTGACCCTCGGCCACACTCGACGGAACCACTAGAAAAGCCCCCCGAGCGAAGTAATAGAACGGGGTACTCGACCCGAAAACACCATTTTAATGCTCAAATAGTGTAAATCAGGCTGAGTTTCAAATAAAACAGTATGCACAATGATGTTGAGTAAAACCATTTACATGTAGTGAGGAAAACAACAGTAAAACACCCTTAAAGGGTCTAAACAGACTAGCACGAGGCCCTATACACGGCTTACAGACCAAATAATTCACAAATCTTTAGAACATAATTTAACATAAGATTTTGAGTAAATATGTGACTCATTAGTCGGCGTAGAGAGGACCTAGTCCAATCCAAAAATCAGTACGCGCCACATATTCATCATCTGACATGTGCGCCATTCCCAATTAAGTGAGAAAATAATGTAGTCCGGGGTTCCATACCCTCAGGACAAGATTTAAGACCATTACATACCTCTACCGGGCCGCAACACTAGTCCACTATGCCTTTGCCCCTCAATTTGGCTCCCGATTGCTCCGAATCTAGCCAAAACCAGCTAACATCATCAATATACACTCATGGAACATAACCCAATCGAAAATCATCAAATGAAAGAAAAATCTCAAAATTCGGCAAAACCCGAGCCCCGAGCCCACGTCTCGGAATCCGAATTTTTTTACATCACTGGAAACGTCGTCCTCCCACGATTCTATACATACCAAGAACACTAAATTTTGACCACAATTGCCATTCCAAAATCTCAAAAGAAATCCCATTTCCTTCCTCCCATTTTTCCAACTTTTCTTACCCAAATCCATAAATTTTCAAGCCTAATCTCAATAAAATAGCATAGGAACGGGATTAACAAATCAAAGAACTCAACTTTGCTAAAGAACCTGGAAATCCCCTCTCAAAACCCCCTTCAATGGAATCCTCCTACATGCAATTTGATGAAAAACTAATAAATTTCGCGGAGGGGGTCCTTTTATATTGTTCCGCACAGTCATTCCCGCACCTGCGGACAACTAGTCGCACCTGCGGTCCCAGGGTGCGCACCTGCGATAACCAACTTAACGGACAAAATCTCACACCTGCGACTAACCTCACGCTCTTGCGACATCGCAGGTGCGACAAACACCTTGCACCTGCAGACCTCTCCTACACAGCCAGACTTCGCACTTTCGACCTCACCTACCGCTCCTGCATGATCGCACCTACGACTCCCCTTTCGCAAGTGCGAAAACACCAGCAACTAGCACAATATATTTTTTCCAAAAATTCACTCCAACTTTCCGTCAACAATCTGAATCAATCCTGAGCCCCTTGAGGCCCCAACGAAACATAGCAAAAAAAAACACGAAAACACCAAATTTACATCAAATTCAAGCCTAAGAACTATGAAACTTCAAAAATTCGCCAACTACGCCGAAACAAACCAAATCACCTCCGATTAATCTAAAATTTTGTAGACATATTCAAAGTGACATTAGGAACATGTTCCAACTTCTAGAATTCCATTATGACCTCGATAGGCTATTTTTCACTACCGACCGGAAATTGCCAAAAACTAAGTTTCGCCAATTCAAGCCTAATTCTACACCGTACATCACAAAAATATTCCGAACACACTCCTAAGTCCCAAATAACCTAACAAAGCTATTCGAACCATAAAATCCGCATTCCGAGGTTGTTCTACCAATAAGTCAACTCTCAGTTGACTTTCTCAACTATTAGGCTACTTTAAAAGGCTAAATGCCTAAACTCTCACCATAACCACTCCGGACCCAAATCAACTGATCCAACACATCAAAAACAATATAGCGATACATAAAAATACAGAAAATAGGGGAAATGGGGTAAATCTCAAGGAACGACCGGTCGGGTCATACATCCTCCCCCTCTTAAACAAACGTTCGTCCTCGAACGGGTCTAGGAACATACCTGGAGCCTTGAATAAGTGAGGATATATGCCCCGCATCTCCCGCTCGGTCTTCCAGGTGGCATCCTCCCCCGGCTGCCCTCCCCACTTAACCTTCACTGAAGTTATATCCTTAGATCTCAGCTTCCTGACCTGTCGACTCAAAATAGCCACTGGCTCTACCTCTTATGACATATCATCCTCAAGTTGAACCGTGCTGAAGTCCAAAACATGGGAAGGGTCACCAACATACTTCCGGAGCATCGAAACATGGTATACTGGATGAATACTCGATAAACTTGGAGGCATAGCAAGCCTATAAGCCACCTCCCTAACCCTCTGAAGTACCTCAAATGGCCCAATGAACCTGAGACCTAGCTTGCCTCTCTTCCCGAATCTCATAACACCCTTCATGGGTGACACATTCCGCAACACCTTTTCCCCAACCATGAAAGACACATCTCGGACTTTCTGGTCCGCATAACTCTTCTGCCTAGACTGCGCGTGGGAAGCCGCTCCTGAATCAACTTTGCCTTACTCAAAGCATCCTGAATCAAGTTTGTGCCCAATAGTCTAGCCTCGCCCGGCTCAAACCAACGAACCGGAGATCTACACCTCCTACCATACAAAGCCTCATACGGAGCCATCTGAATAATCAACTGATAGTTGTTATTATATGCAAATTCCGCTAGTGGCAGAAACTGATCCCATGAACCACCAAAGTCAATCACACACGCACGCAACATGTCCTCCAAAATTTGGATGGTACGCTCTAACCGCCCGTCATTATGAGGATGAAACGCTATGCTTAACTCAACTCGAGTACCCAACTCTCTCTACACGGCTCTCCAAAAATGGGATGTGAAATGAGTGCATCTGTCGGAAATGATAGAAACTGTAACCCCATGAAAACGAAAAATCTCCCTGATATAAATTTCAGCTAACCTATCCGATGAATACTTAGTACAAACATGAATGAAGTGCGCGGATATGGTCAGTCGATCCACAATAACCCATATAGCATCAAACTCCTCGAAGTCCGTGGGAGTCCAACTACGAAGTCCATGGTGATCCGCTCCCACTTCCACTCCAGAATATCAAACATCTGAAGCAATCCACCAGGTCTCTGGTTCTCATACTTGACCTGCTGACAGTTGAGACACCGAGCCACAAACTTTACGACATCCTTCTTCATTCTCCTCCACCAATAATACTGCCTCAAATCCTTATACATCTTCGTGGCACCCGGATGGATGGAATACAGCGAACTATGAGCCTCTACTAGAATCAAATCTCGAATTCCATCTACATTGGGCACGCAAATCCGGCCCTGCATCCTCGTGACCCCATCATCACCAATAACCACATCTCTAGCATCATCGAGACGGACACGGTCCTGAAGAATAAGGAAATGTGGGTCATCATACTGGCATGCTCTAATCTGATCGTAAAGAGAAGACCTGGAGGCTACGCAATCCAACACCCGTGGGGGTTCTGATAAATCCAATCCCAAAAAATTACCTACTAAGGCTTGAACATCAATAGCTAATGGCCGCTCTGCTACTTGAAGGTAATCTAAACTCCCCAAACTCTCTGCTCTGCGACTCAAGACATCAGCCACTACATTGGCCTTCCCTGGATGATATAAGATAGTGGGGTCATAATCCTTGAGGAGCTCTAACCATCTCCTCTGACGCAAATTCAAGTCCTTCTGCCTCCGCAGATACTGAAAACTACGATGATCAGTGAAAATCTCACACTACACTCCATACAAATAATGCTGCCAAATCTTCAAGGCATGAACAATGGCAGCTAATTCAAGATCGTGCACTGGGTAATTCTTCACCTTCAAATGTCTAGACGCGTAGGCAATCACCCTACCATCCTGCATCAATACCGCTCCCAAGCCAACTCTAGAAGGATTACAATAAAAGATATAAGGACCCGAGCCAGTAGGCAAAACTAATATTGGAGTTGTAGTCAATGCTGATTTGAGCTACTGAAAGCTCTCCTCAGACTCATCAGACCATCTGAATAGAGCACCCTTCTGGGTCAATCTGGTCAAAGGTGAAGCAATCGAAGAGAATCCCTCCATAAAGCGATGATAATATCCTGCCAAACAAAGGAAACTCCTAATATCTGTAGCTGAGGACGGTCTGGGCCAACTCTGCACCGCCTCTATCTTCTTTGGATCAACCTGAATCCCCTCACTGGACACTATGTGCCCCAAGAAAGCTATTGAACCAAGCCAAAACTCACACTTGGAGAATTTCGCATAAAGCTTCTCCTCCCTCAATCTCTGTAACACAACTCTCAAATGCTAAGCATGCTCTTTTCCTGGCTACGAGAATAAACCAGGATATCATCAATGAACACAATGACGAAGGAATCAAGATAAGGCTGAAACAAACTGTTCATCAATTGCATGAACGCAGTTGGGCATTGGTCAGCCCAAATGACATAACCAAGAACTCATAATGACCATACCTGGTCCTGAAAGCAGTCTTCGGAATATCAGAATCCTGAATCCTCAACTGGTGGTACCCAGATCTCAAATCAATCTTGGAAAACACTCTGGCTCCCTGAAGCTGGTAAAACAAATCATCGATACGGGGAAAGGGATACCGGTTCTTCACCGTAACCCTATTCAACTGCCGATAGTCAATACACATATGCATGGACCCATCCTTCTTCTTGACGAACAACACTATTGAACCCCTTATCCAGGAGCTTCTGAAGCTGCTCCTTCAAATCTTTAGCTCCGCTGGTGCCATACGATATGGTGGAATAGAAATAGGCTGAGTGCCTGGCACCAGATCAATACCAAAATCAATATCCCTGTCAGGTGGCATGCCTGGCAGGTCTGCAGGAAACACATCCGGAAAATGACGGACCACAGGAACTGAATCAATAGCGGGAGTCTCACCACCGAAATACCTCACGAAGGCCAAATAAGATAAACACCCTTTCTCAACCATGCACCGAGCCTTCAGATAAGAAATCACCTTGCTAGTCATATACCCGGATGAACCTCTCCACTCAACCCTCGGACACCCCAACATAGCTAAGATCACGGTCTTAGCGTGACAATCAAGAACATCATGGCACGCATATAACCAATCCATGCCCAAAATCACGTCAAAATCAACCATGCTGAGTAACAATAGGTCCACTCGGGTCACCAGACCCCCAATAGATATAATGCACGACCGATGCACACGGTCCACAACAGTATCGCCCCCCGGAGTCGACACGTCAACAAAGGTGACTAGGGATTCACGGGGCACACCTAGAAAATCGGAAAAATATGAAGAAACATAGGAATATGTGCAACCAGGGTCAAATAAAGCCAAGGCATTACGGCAACAGACTGAAACAATACCTGTAATCACGACATCCGAGGCCATAGCATCTGGCATGGCTGGAAATGCAGACATACGAACCAGACCTCCCCCTGCTAAACCTCCCCCTCTAGGGCCGCCTCTAGCTGATTGACCACCACCCCTGGTTGACTGGGCGGGTGGTGAAGTGACTGGGGCTGAAATTGAGGGCTGGCCCGTCTGTTGAGAAGATCCACCGGTACGGCAAGGACACTGCCTCCACCCGTGCCCGAACTCTCCACACTCAAAACAACTACCTGGGGCTTGAGGCGTGGACTGATAGAAACCCCTGGCACCTGCACGGCTACTGGAAGACTCCTTTATAGATGAACCCTGAACTGCAGGTGCTCGAGCTGCACTTTGAGACGGGAGGGCACCCAAAGAAGTATGGACTGACTGAGAACCACGGAGACCCTGCCCCAAAGATGCACCACTATAAGCTAGGCGGCCTGACTGAGGATGCCTGAATGGACGGCCCCTCCCCTGCTGAAACTGTCCCCTGAAGGGAGCACTACTGAAACTGCCCGAACCACGAGGCCTCTTGGCCTCCCCCTCCTCGTACTCCTGGCGGCGAACAGACTCAATATCCCGGCTATGTCAACAACCTGTTCGAATGAAGCACCCGATACTCTCTCCCTAGTCATAAAAAACCGAAGCTAATAAGAAAGACCATCAACGAACCTCCTCACCCTCTCCCTATCAGTAGGGATAATCTCAGAAGCATGCCTAACCAACTCGAAAAATCTCATCTCGTACTGAGTGACTGATAGCTCTACCTGGCGCAGTTTCTCAAACTGCCTACGCTGCTCCTCTCTGTGGCACTGAGGAAAATACTTCTCTAAAAAGATTGTGGAGAATTCCTGCCAGGTAAGAGGTGCTGAACCACCTGGTGTACGCCTCTCGAAAGACTCCCACTAAGTAAAGGCAGCACCCGCAAACTGAAAGGTAACAAACAAGACCCCACTGGTCTCCAAAATACCCACGGTGCGCAGTATCCTCTAGCACATATCAAGAAATCCCTGGGCATCCTCGCCCTCTGTACCGCTGAAAGTAGGAGGCTGAAGTCTGCTGAATCTATCCAACCTACGCTGCTCGTCCTCAGGCATAGTTGGGACCACATAATTCTGAACCGGAGCAGCTGGCTGAGCTGGGGTTGTTCCCGGTATCTGAATACCTTGTGCAACCTGCTCAGGTGCCCAGGCAGCTGGAGTCTGATTGCCTTCCCCGGCCTGAGCCAAACCGGCGCATACAGACAATATCTAAGATCGGCCTTCCTGAAGACCCGGAATAACCATAGGCACTGCTGGTGCCTGAGCCTGTCCCGCTGGGATTCCATCAGCGGGAACCTGACCATGAATAACAGGGGGATCCTGAGGTACTGCCCCGACTGCTGCGCGGGCTGGCCGCCTACCTCTACTACGGCCTCGACCGTGGCCCTGACCTCTCGATGTTTTAGCCGGTGACTAGTCACCCTGATCGGTATGGCGTCTCCTCACCATATGTGAGAGAATGGAACAACGTAATTTCAGATTTCAAGAATCAATAGATCAGCACGAAAGATACAATGTTTCCTAAAAGTTCGACAGCCTCTCAAAGATAAGTACAGACGTCTCAGTACCTATCCGCAAGACTCTACTAAACCTGCTCATGACCGTTGAGTCCTATGTAACCTAGAGCTCTGATACCAAACTGTCACGACCCCAAATCCTAACCGACCGTGATGGCGCCTATCGTTGAACTAGGTTAGCTGACTACCGCGTGTTCACAATTTTTTTAAAAGTCCCAGTTAAGATTCAAGCAATTCATAACAATATATAGAATGTTTACTTAACATAATAGGAAAGTTTTATTTATATACAGTGCCGCTATCCCCAAAACCTGTAATCAACATGTCTTGAACATCTACTGATATAAGCCAAAATAAAGTATTATGATACAAAACATCGAATCAAAGATAATTACAATAGGAAGGAAAAGTAGAGATGTTGTGAACGCTGAACAGCTACCTGTAAATCCCCACGATCCGGCTCCACTGAGATATATGAATATAAGCTAATGCTCGATCTCCGCTCCTGAATCTGCACACGGAGGTGCAAGGAGTAATGTGAGTACGCCAACTCAGTAGTAATGGAGATAAATCAAGTCTAAGTAGCAAAGAATCACATAAAAGTCAATGCCATCAAGTCACAATATATACAACCTTACTTTCCAATAGTATACATGGATATACGAAATCATCATGCCTTAGAAATCAACTTCATACAAGTCCTTTAAACAATGCACATTTTTAATAACTTTAAAACAAAGATTTGGTATGCAAAATAAATGTAGTAAAATCATAAGTAGCCCCTCGGGCAAAAACATGTTTCATAATCAACCCCTCGGGCATGCCTCACAATCTCTCAGCACCTTACAATCACTCAGCATCTCACAACAACTCATGGCTCCCAATCACTCAATCACTGGCACTCGGTGCGCTCACAAGGGGTGTGTACAGACTTCGGAGGGGCTCCTTCAGTCCAAGCGCTAATATCACTCAGCATCTCACCATCACTCTTGGCCCTCGGCCACAGTCGGTGTAACCACTCGAAAAGCCCCTCGGGCGAAGTAATAGAACGGGGTACTCGACCCGAAAACACCATTTTAATGCTCATATAGTGTAAATCAGGCTGAGTTTCAAATAAAACAGTATGCACAATGATGCTGAGTAAAACCATCAACAAGTGGTGAGGAAAACAATAGTAAAACATCCTTAAAGGGTCTAAACAGATAGGCACGAACCCCCAAACGTAGCTTACAACCCAAATAATTCACAAATCTTTAGAACATAATTTAACATAAGATTTTGAGTAAATATGCGACTCATTAGTCTCCGCGGAGAGGACTAGTCCAATCCAAAAATCAGTACGCGCCACATATTCGTCATCCGACATGTGCTCAATTCCCAATTCAGTGAGAAAATAATGCAGTCCGGGGTTCCGTACCCTCAGGACAAGATTTAAGACCATTAGTTACCTCTACCGGGCCGCGACACTTGTCCGATATGCCTTTGCCCCTCAAATTGGCTCCCGATTGCTCCGAATCTAGCCAAAACAAATTTTCCAAAAATTCACTCCAACTTCCCGTCAACCTTCCGAATCAATCCCGAGCCCCTCGGGGCCTCAACCAAACATACCAATATTTCCCATAACATCATTAATACTTAGCCAAGCCTTCGGGACACCAAAAACAACATGAAAATACAAAATTTACATCAAATTCAAGCCTAAGAACTATGAAACTTCAAAAATTCGCCAACTACGCCGAAACAAACCAAATCACCTCCGATTATTCTGAAATTTTGCAGACATATCAAAAATGACATTACGAACCTGTTCCAACTTCCGAAACTCCATTTCGACCTCGATAGCCTATTTTCCACTGCCGACCGGAAATCGCCAAAATCTATCTTTCGCCAATTCAAGCCTAATTCTACACCGGACATCACAAAAATATTCTGAACACACTCCTAAGTCCCAAATCACCTAAGAAAGCTATTCGAACCATAAAATCAGCATTCCGAGGTCGTTTACCAATAATTCAACTCTCAGTTGACTTTCTCAACTATTAGGCTACTTTAAAAGGCTAAATGCCCAAACTCTCACCATAACCACTCTGGACCCAAACCAACTGATCCAACACATCAAAAATAAGATAGCGATACATAAAAATACAGAAAATTGGGGAAATGGGGTAAATCTCAAGGAACGACCGGTCGGGTCATTACAGATATGAATATATATGATTTTTGGATATGAAGTATAAAGTTTGGGAAAAATCGGATTTAAGTTGCAGAAAAAATGAATAATGATTTGCCTTGTAATGAAGAGTTTTGAGGATTACATTTTATGTGTTGTATTAGGTCTTTTGCGACACAAAATATACCAAAATCAAGGTCCTGGAACGTAGTTTCCAATGGTCCAAAATATTTATTCATACGACATTAGGGTAGAGAAATATGGATTTTTAAAGTAGGGTTGCCAAGTCACGTTGCCGCACTTTGGAGAAACTGGCAGGTTTATACGCCAAGTTGTGACGCGGTTTTCTCCCAATCTATTGAGAGCTACATAGAGCTCACAAGTCAAAGTAATTCATTTAAGGTTCCTGATTTAAAGATATAATTAAGAGCAGTAATACCACAAAAAAAATCAAATCTTACCACAACCCAACACCCAGATACAACTATCATGAGTATTTAAAGAGATAAATACAATATCTGATAACAAGCCCCTACTAGTACAATCCGAAGAATACGAAAAAAATACGAACTAAGAAAGGAAAGAAGGCTAGTTGGGGACGCTGAACAACTATCTCTATTCTTGAGCAAACTCCTAGCAAAAGAGAAAGCAACTATCGCTCAGATCTGGTACATGATTTGCTCACAAAGGTGCAGGGAGTAACGTGAGTACGCCAACTCCATAAGTAACCAAAGTAACTAAAGACTTGAGTGCAGTGACGAGCATTTAAAAGTGATAGTTTAATAAAAACACGTGCCAGGGAAAAACAAATAGAATAATCAACGGACTACATTTACCCAATACTTTACAAACTCCAGTTTCCCTTCTAAACTTGCATAAAACATTAACTCAATGCCAATTAAAGAGACTCAATGTAAAATGAGTGAAAAACAATAATCTCACAATTTATAGCCTCTCGGGCACAATATCACTCATACGAAGGGTCTCCCAGTCACTCGTGACTCCTCTATCAGTACTCAATGCTCACACTCAGCACTCTCACTCAACAGGTACCATGTATCCACACAAACTCCTGCGGCATGCAGCCCAATCCACATAACATATGTTTCGGCGTGCAAACCCATCAAAATAATATACATATATGCTGCAGCGTGCAGGCCGATCCAAATAATAGTCGACTGCGCTCACTGGGGTTTAAAGATTCTTAGAGGGGCTCCTATAGCCCAAACGCTATATTGCTGCATCGTGTTGGCTGATCCCATATATATATATATATATATATATATATATATTTGATGTGGCGTGCAGCCCGATCCGTATAATATCTGTTGCGACGTGCATCCCGATCCATAGCTCTCCTCACAAACTCGGCTCTCGGCCTCACTCAGTCATCCTCTCAAGCCACTTGGGAAACTCATCTCAACATCACGGGAATCAAGCCCAAATTCCTCACAGTATTCTAAAACATGGTGATAACAGTGCTGTGGCAACAAGTAATAAACATGACTGACTTCACAAATTTCCTATCGAAAATAGTGTGAGAATATTGTAAAAATACCCCTGGGGGTCTAAACAGATCGGCACAAGGCCCCAAACGTGGCATACATCCTATAATATAATATAAACCTAAAACAATATAGGACATCTTATCATTTCAAATCAAATATGCGGCATAAAAGTCTCCACGGGATGGACAAAGTCACAATCCCTACTGGTGCACGCCACACGCTCGTCACCTAGAATGTGTGTCACCTCATTTACTAATATAAAGTGAAATACCGGGGTTTCATACCCTCAGGTCAAGAGTTAGAATCGTTACTTACCTCAAACAGGCCCAAAAACTACTACGCGATGCTCTTTCCCCTCGAATTGGGTCCCAAATGTTCCGAGTCTATCAAAATTAGATTAATAACATCAAAATATTATAGGAAGACGAAACCCATTCAAAAATTATCAAAATTTGGCACAAATCCCGAAAATTGGCCAAACCTGACCCCGACCCACGTCTCGAAACTCGATAAAAATCACAAAAGCGAAATACTTATTTCCCCATGATTCGATACATACCTAGAACATCTAAATCGGATCACAATTGCCCCTTCAATTACTCAAGAAAAGTCTCCAATTATCCAAGCCCTAACGCCCACTCTAACACTGATTTTTCCCACAAATTCACCCTGAATCAGTCCAAAAATTACATAGGAATGAGTTTTTGCTTACCTCAACGAAGTCCTCTTGATTTCCTCCTTCAAAACCTTCTCCAAAAGGTCTAATCCCAAATGAAAATATTGAAGAAATGGCTAAAAATAGCAAAGTCTAGAAATTTATACCCTCATGTGCAGTGGTTCCGCACTTGCGGCCACTTACGCGCACCTGCAGACCCGCACCTGCGGAAAACACATAGAAGCCCAGCCTCCGCACCTGTGCTCAAACTTCCGCATCTGCGGTAAGAACATCGCACATGCGGAACTCCTCCGTCCCACAATAATCTGCACCTGTGACGTGTCGTTCGCTTCAGTGGGTCCACACATGCGGTCCCTATCCGCAAGTGCGGTAACATCAGCTGCTATTTCAAACATAAAATCCCCTGATGGCTATCTAAAATCAACCCGAGCACCTCGAGACCCCAACCAAAAATACAAATAAGTCAGTCGAAACTCCAATTCAACCCATGATTCAAGCATAAGATTCCTAAAACTTCCGAAAATCACAAAAGATGCTGAAACCAACCAAAACACATCCGAATGACCTTAAAATTTATACACATGTCCAAAATGACACTACGAACCTGCTCCAACTCTCGGAATTTCAATCCGATCTCGATAGGCTATTTTCCACTGCCGATCAACAATTGTCAAAATCTGACTTTCGCCACTTCAAGCATAATTCTACGCCGGACCTCGAAACCACATTCCGAACACACTCCTAAGTCCCAAATCACCTAATGCCGCTATATGAGCCATAAAATATACATTCTGAAGTCATTTACACATAAGTCAACTCCCAATTGACTTTTTCAACTATTAGGCAAATTTAAGAGACTAAGTGTCTCAGTTCTCACCACGACCACTGCGAACCCGAACCAACCGACCTAATGCATATAATTAGGTTAACTAGCACATAACAAAGCTGAAACAGGGGAAACAAGGTTAATCTCATGGAACGTCCGACTGGTTCATTACATCCTCCCCCTCTTAAATAACGTTCGTCCTCGAACGGGTCTAGAAACATACTTGGAGTCTCAAATAAGTGAGGATATCTTCTCCCCATCTCCCGCTCGATCTTCC
This sequence comes from Nicotiana paniculata, assembly GCA_005239505.1. Taxonomy (NCBI): domain Eukaryota; kingdom Viridiplantae; phylum Streptophyta; class Magnoliopsida; order Solanales; family Solanaceae; genus Nicotiana; species Nicotiana paniculata. The sequence continues at coordinate 84,260 of ML316150.1, read as the reverse complement.
AGGTGGCATCCTCCACCGGCTGTCCTCTCCACTGAACCTTCACTGAAGCTATATCCTTAGACCTCAACTTTTTAACCTGATGACCCAAAATAGCCACTGGCTCTACCTCATATGACATATCACCCTCGAGCTAAATCGTGCTAAAGTCCAAAACATGAGATGGGTCACCAACATACTTCCGGAGCGTCGAAACATGGAACACCAAATGAACACCCAATAAGCGGGGTGGCGAAGCAAGTCTATAAGCCACCTCCCCAATCATCGGAAGCACCTCAAAAGGCCCAATGAACCGGGTACTCAACTATCCCCTCAATGAAAGACACATCCCGGACCTTCCAGTCTGCATAACTCTTCTGCCTAGATTGCACCGTGCGAAGCCCCTCCTGAATCAACTTCACCTTGTCCAACGTATCCTGAACCAAGTATGTGCCCAATAGTCTACCCTCGCCCGACTCAAACCAACCAAAAGGAGATATGCACCTCCTACCATATAGAGCCTCACACGGAGCCATCTGGATACTCGACTGATAACTGTTATTATATGCAAACTCCGCGAGTGGCATAAACTTGTCCCATGAACCCCCAAAATCAATGACATAGGCGCGCAACATATCCTTTAGAATCTGAATAGTACGCGGTCACGACCCAAAATCCCTAAGGCCGTGATGGCGCCGGACACAAGGTCAGGCAAGCCAAAACATTAGTTAATTGAATTAACTCTTCAGTTTTAACATTTTTTAAATCATTATCTTTTCTGGCATTTCATAATTAAATATATAAATTTTAGTAAACTTAAATACGACAGCACATCAATTCAGTTTAATGAAATAAATCCCAACATGTCCCCAAAACCCGGTGTCACAAGTACATGAGAAATTTCTAAGTGTTTTATAAATATTACAAATCCTGTCCAACACACAAATTGACAGGGAAATTTAAAATCACACGGATACAGTATTAAGGTGACTCTGGCAGCTGCGTATCGCCTCCGGATGGTGCAGCTCGCCTAAGATTCTGAATCCTCCACATTGCTATGAGAGTACCTGTGCAATAAAATTCACAACAAGTGCATCATGAGTACAAAAACTACGTGCACTTAGTAAGTCGCCCGCCTAACCTCATAGAGGTAGTGACGAGAGGGTAAATAAGACTCTTACTAAGGTCCGACAATACAACATATGACAGTAGTGATGAAATACAATAGATATGTAAGACAGTAAGCAACGAGTATATATCAAGTACAGAAATCCAGGTAATCACTGAGAATAAACAAGAATGTACACTTTCCTCTTTCCAAAATATATGTGAAGCCAATACCAACAGAATAGTACCAAATAGTCATGCGCACACAAAAGTAAGATAACCGCCCGGAGTCATAAGGTAGTCAGTCTCTCTATGCACTGCCGAAGGATCGATCAGCCCGTCCCAAAAGTGCATCTCTCAACCTCTCCACGCACTGCCGAAGGATCGATCGGCCCGTCCCAAAAGTGAGGGTCTCAATCTCTCTATGCATTGCCGAAGGATCGATCGCCCGTCCCAAAAGTGCATCTCTCAATCTCTCTACGCACTACCGAAGGATCGATCGGCCCGTCCCAAAAGTGCAGCTCTCAGTATAATATTCCTCCATGTGCACTGCCGAGGGATTGACCGACCCGTCCCAAAAGTGCACCTCTCAATATAATAAGGCTAGCCTACTCGCGAATCATACCTGCGACTCAGGAGCTCATAAGAATACATGCAAAAGTACTAGGTCTTCGTGCTTGCAAATCACTCAAGCGACTAAGGCACCCAAAGTTACACATCCACACAATAAATCCGTCTTTTATCAAGAAAACTATTTTTCTCAGGAAAATGGTAAAGTCTTTATTAAAAGAAACATGAAATATAGGTTTTGAAATCTTTGTTTTTGAAACTTATTTGTCCAATTTAGTAACACTACATAATAAAACCCAGTCCAGATACAAAAATATATTCACAACGGTTAACAATATGAAATTTAGGTTTCTTTTTAAACATTCAATTGCGCTTTCGGTCATATTTGCAGTTTAATATTATAGGCAAGGTTACAGGTACACATATAAAGCATGCTGGTGGGTCCTAGGCTACCCGGATATGGCATAGTAGTAGCTACGCACGGACTCCCGTCACCTCGTGGTTACGTAGCCCCCGAAGATGATAACATGTATTGAATTAATTCACCGAGGGTGACTATTCCCCCTCAAGAAGTTAGAAAAGAGACTTACCTAGCTCCAAAGTTCCAACACAGGCTTCAAAGCCCATCCGATGACCCCAACGGATGCACCACGCTCTGAAACTACCACATACATTACAAAGCAGTGAAAATTCATCCTAATACCCACAATAATTTCAGATTATATACTTTCCCAACCCCGCTCAGCAAAATGACAAAAATTCCCTCGGGCCCACGTGCCCGAAAATCAAAAATTCTCGAAGATACCTTCTACCCATAGCCTTCCTAACTCAATTATATAATTTACTGTAATGTTCATGCTCAATTCGTGGATAAAAATCTAATTTTACCAAATTCTAGGTTTCTTCAAAGTTTCACAATTTTCCTACCAATTTCATGCTAAAAAATCCATGCAATGTCTTGTATTTGACCTTAGAACCAAGTGGAAGAACTTACCTCTTGAATCATTGTGAAATCCCCCTTAAAAGCTCTTCAAAAATCGTCTATCCCATGAACAAAGTGAAGACAATGAACTAAACACCTAGTTGACTTTTTCAACTATTAGGCAAATTGTAGAGACTAAGTGTCTCAATTCTCACCACGACCATTGCGAACCCGAACCAACCGACCCAACGCATCATAATTATGTTAACTAGCACATAACAAAATGAAACAGGGGAAACAAGGTTAATATCATGGAACGATCGACTGGGTCGTTACATCCTCCCCCTCTTAAATAACATTTGTTCTCGAACGGGTGTAGAAACATACATGGAGTCTCAAATAAGTGAGGATATCTTCTCCCCATCTCCCGCTCGATCTTCCAGGTGGCATCCTCCACCGGCCTCTCCACTGAACCTTTACTAAAGCTATATCCTTGGACCTCAACTTTTTGACCTGACGACCCAAAATAGCCATTGGCTCTACCTCATATGACATATCACCCTCCAGATGAACCGTGCTAAAGTCCAAAACATGAGATGGGTCACCAACATACTTTCGGAGCATCAAAACATGGAACATCAAATGAACACCCAATAAGCTGGGTGGCAAGGCAAGTCTATAAGCTACCTCCCCAATCCTCGGAAGCACCTCAAAAGGCCCAATGAACCGTGGACTCAACTTTCCCCTCATCCCGAATCTCATAACACCCTTCATGGGTGAGACATTCAGCAACACCTTGTCTCCCTCCATGAAAGACAAATCATGGACCTTCCGGTCTGCATAACTCTTCTGCCTAGACTGCACCATGCGAAGCCCCTCCTGAATCAACTTCACCTTGTCAAACGTATCCTGAACCAAGTATGTGCCCAATAGCATAGCCTCACCCGGCTCAAACCAACCAAAAGGAGATATGCACCTCCTACCATATAGAGCCTCACATTGAGCCATCTGGATATTCGACTGGTAACTATTATTATATGCAAACTCCGCGAGTGGCAGAAACTGGTCCGATGAACCCCCAAAATCAATGACACATGCGCGCAACATATCCTCCAGAATATGAATAGTACGCTGTCACGATCCAAAATCCCTAAGGTCGTGATGGCGCCGGACACAAGTTCAGGCAAGCCAAAACATTAGTTAATTGAAATAACTCTCCAGTTTTAACATTTTTTAAATCATTACCTTTTCTTGCATTTCATAATCAAATAGATAAATTTTAGTAAGGTTAAGTACAACAGCACATCAATTCATTTTAATGAAATAAATCCCAACACATCCCCAGAACTCGGTGTCACAAGTACATGAGCAATTTCTAAGTGTTTTACAAATATTACAAAGCATGTCCGACATACAACTGGACAAGGAAATTTAAAATGACACGGATACAGTATGAAGGTGACTCTGCCAGCTGTGGATTGCCTCCGGATGGTGCAGCTCGCCAAAGTCTCCGAATCCTCCACATTGCTATGAGAGTACATGTGCAATAAAATGCACAACAAGTACAACATGAGTACAAAAACAATGTGTACTTAGTAAGTCGCCCGGCTAACCTCGGATAGGTAGTGACAAGAGGGAAAATTAGACTCTTACTAAGGTCCGAAATTACAACATATGACAGTAATGATGAAATACAGTAGATATGTAAGATAGTAAGCAACTAGTACATATCAAGTACAGAAATCCAGGTAATCACCGAGAATAAACAACAATGTCCACTTTCCTCTTTCCCAAATACATGTCAAGCCAATACCAACAGAATAGTACCAAATAGTCATGCGAACACAAAAGTAAGATAACCGGCTGGATTCATAAGGTAGTCAGTCTCTTTATGCACTGCCGAATGATCGATTGGCTCGTCCCAAAAGTGCATCTCTCAACCTCTCCACGCACTGCCGAAGGATCGATCGGCCCGTCCCAAAAGTGCGGTTCTCAATATCTCTATGCACTGCCGAACGATCGATCGTCCTGTCCCAAAAGTGCATCAAAAGTGCGGCTCTCAATATAATAATCCTCTATGTGCACTGTCGAGGGATCGACCGGCCGGTCCCAAAAGTGCGTCTCTCAATATAATACGGCTAGCATGCTCGCGAATCATACATGCGACTCAGGTGCTCATAAGAATACATGCACAACTACAGGGTCTTCTTGCTCGCGAATCACTCAAGCGACTCAAGCCCCCAAAGTTACACATCCACACAATAAATTCGTCTTTTATCAAGAAAACCATTTTTCTCAGGAAAATGTAAAGTCTTTATTAAAAGAAACATGAAATATAGGTTTTGAAATCTTTTGTTTTTTGAAACTTATTTGTCCAATTTAGTAACACTCCATAATACAACCCAGTCCAGATACACAAATATATTCACAGCGGAAACAACTTTCTTTTAGAAGGTTAACAATATGAACTTTAGGTTTCCTTTTAAACATTCAATTACGTTTTCGGTCATAATTGCAGTTTAATATTACAGGCAGGGTTACAAGTAAACACATAAAGCATGCTGGTGGGTCCTAGGCTATCCGGACATGGCATAGTAGTATCTACGCACGGACTCCCATCACCTCGTGCGTACGTAGCCCCCGAAGATAATAACATGTATTGAAATAATTCACCTAGGGGGACTATTTCCCCTCACGAAGTTAGAAAGGAGACTTACCTCGTTCTGAAGTTCCAACACCGGCTTCCCTTCCGATGACCCCAACTGACGCACCACGCTCTGAAACTACAACATACATGACAAAGCAGCGAAAATTCATCCTAATACCCATAGCAATTTCAGATTATATACTTTCCCAACCCCGCTCAGCAAAATGACCAAAATGCCCTAGGGCCCACGTGCCCGAAAATAAGAAATTCTCGAAGATTCCTTCTACCCATAGCCTTACTAACTCAATTATATAATTTACTCTAATGTTCATACTCAATTCGTGGCCAAAAATCTAATTTTACCAAATTCTAGGTTTCTTCAAGGTTTCACAATTTTCCTACCAATTTCATGCTCAAAAATCCATGCAATGTCTTGTATTTGACCTTAGAACCAAGTGGAAGAACTTACCTCTTGAATCTTGGTGAAATCCCCCTTAAAAGCTCTTCAAAAATCGTATATCCCATGAACAAAGTGAAGAAAATGAACTAAACTCTCGCTTAAAAACAATCTACCCAGGCCCATTTTCCGCACCTGTGGACCATTCATCCGCACATGCAATCCCGCAGGTGCGACCAATTCACCTACACCTGCGGTTTCCCAAATCGCACATGCGCCCTATTTCCCGCACCTGCGGCTTCGCAGGTGCGAAATATTTATCACACCTATGGTTCCCAGCCAGGCCAAGCCAAACTCGCACTTGTGACTCCCAGGCCGCACCTGCGGCCAATTCCTCGCAGGTGCGGTTGCACCTGATGACAGCAGAAACCAGCCCTTTCCAACCTTCAACTTTGATTCGTTAACCACCCGGAATCCACCTGAGGCCCCCGGGACCCCGTCCAATCATACCAACTTGTCCCAAAACATAACACAGACTTGATCGAGCCCTCAAATCACATAAAAAAATGTCGAAATCATGAATCACACTCGAATACAATTCTTTAAGAACTTAGAATTTCAAGCTTCTACACCCGACGCCGAAACCTATGAAATCACGCCGATTGACCTCAAATTTTGCGCACAAGTCATATTCAACATTGCAGACATGTTCCAACTTCCGGAATCGCATTTTGACCTTGATATTAAAACTTCCACTTCCGACCGGATTTCCCAAAAACCTTGAAATTTCTATGTTTAGCCAAATGACTCCAAAATGAGCTAAAGCCATCATAATTCACTTCCGATCGCGCTCCCAACTCCAGAATCACTGTACGAAGCTATTCCCAGACTCGGAATCCCAAAAGGACATCAATATCATTGCAATGTGCTTCAAGCCAAACTTAGAAAATTTCTTCAAAAATGCTAACTTTCACAATATACACCGAAACGCTCTCGGGTTATCCAAATCCCAATACGGACATACCCCCAAGTCCGAAACCACCATACGATCCTGCTGGAACCTTCGGATCCTGATTCCGAGGTCGTTTACTCAAAATTCCAGTCTTACTCAATTTCTTCAACTTAAGGCTTCTGAAATGAGAATTTTCTTTTAAATTTAACTCCGAACCTCCTGAACTTCAACTCCGATCATACAAAAGTCACAATACCCGAAATGAAGTTTTGCATGACTCACAACTACTGAACGAAGCTCTGGATCTAAAAACGACTGGCCGGGTCGTTACAGACCAACTATGCGATGAGGCCAAAAGATGTATGTGCGAGCAAAAGATGCGATCGCAAAAATGTACAAAAAATTAATTGATGAGCCCAGGGATTCCGCACCTGCGGACCAATCCTCACAGGTGCAGCTCCGCATATGCGGTTTCTGAAGCACAAGTGCACAGTTTTACGTAGGTACGGTTGGCTTCTCGCATATGCGGTAATGTAAAGACCCGTAAAATTTTCTTGTTTAATTATTGTGGAAATTTTTTGAAACGGACCTAAATTGAGTAAAAAGTATCCCGAGACTTAGAGAATAAAATTTTCCAGAAAGTAGTCGTTATGCGATGCACTATGCGATCGCATAACGTGTATGGAGACCGCATGATGGTCACATACAGGGGCATATCACTGCCCCATTTGAGGTCGACTCTGCGGTCAAATATGCGATCACATAACGTATATGCGACCCCACAATGGTCGCATACCTCGGCAGTGTGTTTCGAATTTGGCCCATCTTGATGGTCATTATGCGGTCGATTCTGCGGATAGCATGTCAGGAATGCAATCGCATTCCTTCCCATATTTTTGTGTCGGGCCCTATTTTTCTAAATTTAAAACCTGACCACAGTTCATTAAAAACACCCCTCCCCTTCATTTTTAACAATTTTTCTGAGATATTAGAGAGAGGAAAGAGTGGGTTCTAGAGAGAGAAAGTCCCAACTTCATAAAATTGGTCTTCCTTCATCACTCAAGCTTGGAACTAATCAAGTAGGACACAAATTTCTTCACCCTAAGAGGTAAACTTCTACACCATTAACCTAAATTTCCATATTTTTGTTGAAATGAATCATGGGTAGGATAGTTCATAAAGATGGGGTTAAGAATCTTTCATGCATGTACCCAATTTATCATAATCTAGTAAAGGAAAATAGGTTGGAGTAACCTTTCACTAAAAAAGGGTTATTTAATCTAAAGGAACACCTAGTTTTTGATAGAAAGCTCAAATGAGTTCAAGACTTGTTCATGATTCCTAATTCTAAGTTTAAATGTGCCGCATTGTGAATTAGATTGAAGGTTCTTGAAGTTCCAGTGATTTGAGATAGAAATTAAGGGGAAAATCCCGATTTGAGGTATATATGGCTAACTATAACCTTTGTAAAATCCTCTTGTTGGGTCCGAGCATACGGTATGTGTACCTTGTTTGAAAACATGTGAATTGATTGTTCAAATGTGTTGAGATGTAAGATTCTATTCTCTGATTGTCCTAGTTGATTGGCATACTACCGTGCTATATGAGATTGTGAAAAGTGTTTTGATGTGCCTATCTTATTATGTGCAAAGCTCGTAAATGCTCAAGGGTATCAATATGAAAGTATGTGTTAATGAATGAAAGAAGGTTAATGTGCCCAACTGTGGGAATGTAAAAAATGGCTAAAATTCGTGCGTGGAAAGTAATGAAAAAGGGTATTGTGAAATGATGTAAATGAGTTGAACGATTATGGCAATACCGTGTACATGAATTACTACTTGATGAGAGTTATGGTGCCTTGGGCCCAAATAAATAAATTCTTGATATGAACTTGTATTACTTGAAATGATGATTCTTGTGATGTAATTGTTTGTGGTTGTTGTTATGAAATATGATTGTCAGGTGGGATTGGGTTTCACGCCGCAACACAGAGTAATAAGCTTGATGCGATGTGAGGTAATAAGGGTGGCCGAGGTAATAAGGGCGGCCAAGGTAATACGGCTGGAATGTGATTATTATCACTATCGAAATGAAAAATCTGGGAAACTCTTGAATATGGTTATATTGAAAGGGAAAAAGGAGAGATTGTGAAACTTGTTGATTTTAGTTATTTTTTTTCCACGTGCATTGATTGATTGGTTCTACTACTGTCTTTGAATTGTGTATTGTTTGATTGTACTTGGGATAAAGTTTGTTTATACATACTAGTACTATTCCACAGTACTAACGTCCCTTTTGTCGGGGGTGCTACATCTTTTATATGGATGTAGGTGGGTCCATGGCAGGTAGCTCAGCTCGCCGTTAGTGGTGCTTCCTCCTCATCCTTTTTCAGCTGTACTGGTGAGCCCCACTTCCTCTCGTGTCCATGTGTAGTTCATGCCATCTCCTTTTGATATATGATGTATTGTAAGGTATAGTCGGGGCCATGTTGCCCAAAAGTATTGTATAAAATCTTAGTAATGTTAGAGGCTCCGTAGACACTATGTGGGTGTGTATATGTATTTTGGGCAGTGGTTGTATTTGGTCGTAGTCGTGGGCCGTATTGGGAAGTGTTGTATCTATTATGTATGTTTTGGGAAATCTAGCATATTAATGTAAAATGAGGAAAATTTGGATTTATTGTAGTAATCACACACTTTTAAGCTTATCTCACTGTTTCACATAAATAATGGATGTTATACACACGGGGAAACACGTAGTGTAGGAAAGGCAAATCAGGTCCGCTCGACTGGGGCCACCCGGTTGAGTGCCGGTCGCGTCCCTCGATTTTGGGGCATGACAGGTAATGTCTCCGTAGGTGCGAACTTCGCACAACTAAAATAAAAATTCTATCCCGCGGTTCAGTTTTCTATAAGCCCTAAAACTTAAAGAAAGAAAAACATTTTTGTTGTCTTTCATCTCTCACGTTGAGGATCACAAGAGACACATGTATTTTTACTCTCCCTAGCTCTATTATGTTATTTATCTGCCCCTTCTCTATCTTCCCTGTGTAGGTTCTGTATTGTTGAAGCCATTCATGGCCATTTACCCCAATTCCCACGTCCCTTCTTATTTAGGGCAGAATTAGAGTGAGGATTTCGTTGAGTGTAGGAATGTGTGCTGGCTTTAGTGAAGAAACAAATTGTGGGGCTGTTTTGAGAACCCAATTCATGTGAGGAGAGAGTGAATTTTAAATGCCCGCATTCGACTAATCGGATAAACGAAAATTAAGTGATAATCACCCCAAATCTCAGTGTTAATGGAGTTCGTATTAAGTTTGGTGCACTAATCTGTAAGTCTTGAGTACATATTAGTGGCCGAAAACCAAGCCCAAATAAAAAATGGTTAAAACGTTTTGGGCAGTTGCACCTTGGGACGACAATCGTAGGTGCAGCTTGGCACCTACGAGCCCTACACCGCAGGTGCGAACTTCTCTGCAGGATCCGCAGATGCGCAACCGCACCTGCGATTGAAGTTCCATAGGTGCGAAAACTGCACAGTTCTTCCAAAAATAGAATATTTGCAAATTGGCCTTCCCAGACCCGTTCGATTTGGTTCTTTGGCCTAATTGTAGTATTTTAATATACTTAATGAGAGTCCACTACTTGACTAACTTTGTTTGATTTTTTTGTAGGTACTTTGATTTAAATATGGATCCGAACATAAACCTAAATGCTCCGAACATTTATGAAATTGAGGAGGAGGCTCGGGAATGATTTGATGATTACCGGTTCATGTCTGCTGACTGTCAGTGCTGGTATTATGACAATCTCCTCACCAAAAAATTGGTACTTGAGAAAAGGGATCGCTGAAGACAAATTGGTCGTAATGCTTCCGGATTTCTATGTTCGGTTGGTATCCTCTGGATGGTCGTGTTTCATTCCCACTCATTGCAAGGCCAATGATACATGGGTTCGCGAGTTTTATGCCAACCTCCAGCGGACAAACTTCGCCGATCCTCAACTCATAATTAGAGGGACAATAGTGAGGTTCGGGGTGGAAGAAATCAATGCACCCTCGTGATTCCAAACCACCCTATTGATCCAGTACTAGAGAGAGATCATTGCGACGATTAGGCATGGGATTTGTCCAAGTTGTATCATGAAAGTGTGAGGGCACAGTGGGCCAACAAAAAAAAAGGCTTGTAGTCAATCGAATTCACAGCCGAGGCGAAGATATAGTTGTATATACTGTGTAGCAGTGTGTCCCCTAGTGGGAATGTTTCAGACGTGTCTTATACCATAGCTCTAATCATTGCTTTCCTTCTCGACGGAATTCCAGTGAATGCAGGCTATTATATTCTGAGCGAGATGCGGCACTATTTGCTTGATGATGGAGCAGGTTTTCTTCCTTTATTATCGAGTTGTGTCGGCAGGCACAGGTCGAGTAGCGTCACTGATCAGTGGGTGCCTGCCTACAAACCCTTCCACCCGCTTAGAGTCAAGGGTGAAGGTGGAGTAGTAAAGAGCAAGAAAAGGAAGGTAACCACCACCACTGCCGGAGCCGGATCCTCCTCACATTCTGCTGCATCAGAGGGTCCTTTTGGGGAGATGAACTCCCAGTTTGCTATCTTGCGGGACCTAGTGTCCAGGCTCCCCACTGGGCCTTCCACTTCCCAGCCTCAGCCTGAACCTGAGTACTACTCCAGGGCTGAGATGCAGCAGTATTTTGATACTCAAGACAAGATGGAAGCATCTCTTGCACAGCTTGACACCACCTACACCAGCCTAGCCACATCACATGTTGACCTGAAGGAGTCATTTGACAAGGAGAAGGAGAAAAATAAAAACAAAGGTAAGCTCCTGGTCAAAGTGTGGAGAGGATTCAAGGCGATCTTCAGGTGGGGGCAGCCGAGCAAGAAGCTGCAAATTGCAGATGCTGATGACAGGAAGGACTACTCGTTCATGACCGATTGTGATGATGCCAATGTGGATGATGATGATGACGAGAGTTCTCAGCAGCATTGACCAGCCTCTTCTCCTGCACTCCGCTAGTCTGATGCAGACCTCAGGGAGACCCTCAAACTATGCTCTTTATTTTGATATTGTGCAGTGGGGACACTGTAGTGTTTCTAGTTGGGGGTGGCTTTGCACATTGTATTTATCTATGACTTTGTGGATGTGCCCTTGTCGGGCTTCTTTATTGTATGGATATTGTGTGCCCTTGCCGGCTTATGTTGTTAGGTCATGTGTTCTTTCTGAGCTTGGTGTGATCAGTTTATTTTTAATTTTTCTTTCTTTACTTATTTTCCTTAGTAGCTTTTAGTTTGTATTATTTCTGCTTCTTTAGTATTAGTTTCTTTTATTTTAGTATTATCTTTAATAGTTTTGTTCTTTTATTTTTATCTCTATGGTAGTGTTTCCTTGGGTTTACTTTAGGCTACGTTTCTTTCCCAAGGAACATTTTTGAGGTGAATCAGGTCACTTTTCCCTATGATAGATGGTGTGACAACTTTCTTAAGGGAATTAGTCTTGTTTTTCTAGGATGGGACTTTTGGATTATTTGGTACTAAAGAAATTAGTATCTTGTATGTGAAATGTGAATTAAGAGTACCTCTCCAAATTTCGGTTTTGAATTAAAACAAGTTAGTTGCATGGTGAAGAATAATTCTTGTGACAAATTTTTGGCTCTTTTAGTGACTCGTTGCCCACTAGTTTGCATGATTTAGCGCTAGATGCTCTTATTACGAAGTGAAGTTGATCCGTCTTGACTAGTTCATGTGCCATATGTGTTTGAGTTTGTGTAAAATAACTCTTGTGTTTGCTTCATCATATAGAACTTGCCTGGTTAGTCTTTAACTGCTAATGATAATTACGATTGATTGGAGAAATGACCTTAGGAATTCTTTGTGTTATTGGAAAAACCTCTTTTGCCTTTCAAGCATACCATTGCATAAATATTATCACTAGTTACCCTATTTGAGCCTTTAACCTTTTCTTTGGTCATCTTATTACAAACCTTTCCCATTTTGCAAAATAATTCCCTCTTTTGAACCCGTCCCTCCTGGAACATTGAGAATGAGGCTAAAAGCCTAAGTTGGGGAGTGTGGTATCATGTTGGAAATTGATAAGGTTGTATTGAGTGTAGTAAACTATACCTCAAAGTGTTCACATGAAATTATTCAAGTTCCAAAAGAAAAAAGAATTTAAAAGAAATAGAAAAAGAAGAGAGAAATATTTGTATATATATAAATATGGAGCCTTGACGAAAATTAGAGAGGTATTTAAAATGGTTCGATGTTGGTAACTAGGAGGAAATGAGAGCTATGTGGTTTAAAAAGAAACAAAGGGCAATAAGAAAGAAAAATGTGAGTAGTGTTCAAGGAGGGTGTAGTCACCTGTACCCAAATGTTTATTTGACCCTTCCCTAAGCCTACATTACAAGCTTAAAAAGTCCTTATGGGATCTCCAACCGAATGTTCTTGAAAAGGCGGGGAATTTAAATAAGGGCAAGCCTATGGCATGATATGTTGTAACACTTGAAATTCTTTGTGAGAGTGAGTGTCTTTGTGAATTTGTCCCTTCTGTTGTTCTTGTAAATATGATGATTTTAGGACTTTCTTTCTTGTGAGGGAACATGAATTAGGATGGATTGGTGAAATTGATATATCCAGAAATGAATGAGTTGAGCATATGTAGTAAAACAATGCTTCTGAGTCACTCCTTGTGGCTTATTCTTGTCATTTCATTATTTTGAAACCCTTTTGCACTTCTTGAGGTTTTTTTTTATGAGGGAGTTATTCGGGTAAGATGCATACTTGAGCCTAATTATTAGTACCAACCAAATCCATAAGAATAATGCTTAGTGGAGAATGTGATTTAAAATGATAGCAACACAACACGTGCTTGAAATTGTAGAAACTCATTGAGTTATCAGTTTTGATTTGCTTGAGGACAAACAAAAGCTTTATGTTGCGGGTGTTGATGAGTGGTGATTTTACCACTCGTTTTAGCCTCTTTTTTTTAGATTTTGCATCACTCAATGATAACATGAGATCGTTTATAGTGTGTACTGCTCGAATTTAAGGGAAATGATGCCATGAAGTGGTTGGTGTTGAATTGGAGTGGAGTTGAGATCAAAGTGGTGAAAAATGCATAAAATGTCCAGTGACTCCGCACCTACGGACTCTGGGCCTTTGGTGCGACCTCGCACCTACAGAGAATGGAACGCACCTGCGAAGAAGAGCTAAACTGTATAAAAGCCGCACCTGCACAATCGCAGGTGCGACGTTTCATCCGCATTTACGGAGATTCCTCAAGATACCCATACTCGCACCTATGATGGTGAGTCCGCTTCTGCGGAGCCGCACCTGCGAGGAATCTTCTGCAGGTGCGGTCAACGGGCATCAGGACTGTACATAATTGTAAAATCACATTTTCTTATTCCCAACTCACATATACTCGATCTAGGAGTTCTTTTGGCATTGTAAAACATATTTTGGGTCTTGAAGACTAGAGAGAACATTTTTGGAAGCTAGGGTTTGCACACACACTTGGGGTTTGAATATTTCAAGCTTGTGGTTAAGGATTTCTTACCCATTTGTGTTTGTTTCATCATTTCATTGCTTTGTACTGAATATTTTAGTGTGTAGTATTTATTTCCAACACTAATTCGGGTTTATGGAAATAATCATGTTTAAGGTGTGGATTAAATACCTTGTTGTGCTTATGTATTGAATGATTTTCATGTATTTATGAATTGAGTTATTGTTACTTTAATTACTCTTGTTCTTTAATGTTTCCAAAGGGATTAGCTACCCCAGGACTCACCCATTAACTCCGAATTAATTTTGGAAAAGATAATATGGGGTTGACAACGATTAATTAACAAAAACTTGAGGCTTTAACCCTCATTTTATTGATTCTACCTAGGGATAGGATTGAACTACTTGTAGCCATATCCAGGTGTGCTTAATCTCTTAATTGGGTTAGGAATAATTCAATTAGGATGTCTTATTAGTATTTGGAAAAAGACAATTTAGAATTATTATCCGTGGCTATTTAAAATAAACTCGCTCATATTTGTAAAATCGTGAAATACATTGGATCGTTACTTGACTATAATTCTCGATGCATTCATTCTTGTTTCCATTGATAATTTTACTTGCTTTCTAGGTTAGTTTATATTTTCGCATTTACTTATAAATATTCTCAAAACCAAAACCTATTTTTTTGGCATTGCGCGATAAGTGATAATTCTCTTACATTCCCAATCGCCTCCATATTGTTCTCTATGGGATTCGACCCCAACCTTGTTGGTTTATTATATTTGACAATCGACCGCTTACACTAGTTTAAGGGGTAATTTGAGCATACCACCGGTACAATTCGGGGCACCAGGTTTCATGTCCTCCGGGGAGACACAAGATACAACACCCTGCTGGGAAGGCCATGGATACACGGCATAAAGGCGGTACCGTCGACTCTCCACCAGATATTGAAATTCCCAACCATATATGGAATAAAAATAGTGTATGTTAAGCAGCACGCGACAAAGAAAATATTGGCAGTACACGACATAGCGCTAGAGCCTATATATCTCACCTCGGATGGGTCAGAATATAAACAGGTCCCCGAGGATGACGAGGAAGATTTCCTTGCTCCTCGAACCTTCGTTGCCCCCGAAGAATCGGACGCAACAAAATCGACGGTCGAAGACCTGGAACAAGCTATTTTGATGAAACACCTAGCAGATCGAAAGGTATACGTGGGAACGGGGTTAAACCCCAAACTTATGAAATAACTCATTCAATTTCTTATTGACAACATTGACTGTTTTACTTGGTCCCACTTAGACATGATAGGCATCTCCCCTGGAATAACCACCCATCGACTAAGCGTCGACTCAAGGTTCAAACCGGTGAAACAAAAAAGAAGGCCTGAGTCCGAGGTAGAGCACGAGTTCGTCAAAGACGAGGTAACAAAACTCCTCAAAATCAGGTCCATCAGGGAAGTAAAATATCCCAAGTGGTTGGCTAATGTAGTAGTGGTCCCCAACAAATGGAACAAATTAAGGATGAGCGTAGATTATACGGACTTAAATAAAGCATGCCCGAAAGATTCATTCCCGCTGCCCAACATCGATCGATTGATCGACGCCACGGCTGGCCACAAGATTCTCACCTTTATCGATGCCTATTCCATGTATAATCAGATTCAAATGAACCCTGAGGACATGGAAAAGACTTTGTTCATCACGAAGTATGGCACATACGGCTACAGTGTAATTCCCTTCGTGATAAAAAACGCAGGGGCCACGTACCAGTGCATAGTGAATAAGATGTGCGAACATCAAATAGAAAAATCCATGGAAGTTTACATTGATGATATGCTGGTTAAGTCTTTGCGTGCAGAAGACCATTTGTCTCATTTGAAGGACATTTTCGACATCATTAGATGTTACAACACGAAGCTCAACCCCGAGAAATGTGCCTTCGGTGTACGTTCGAGAAAATTTTCAGGCTTCATTGTACCAAACAGGGGGATTGAAATCAACCTCGACAAATCAAAGCCATCGAAGGAATCATGGTGGTGAACAACGTAAATGACGTACATCGGTTGACCAGACAAATAGCGACACTAGACCAATTCATCTCGAGGTCATCAGATTGGAGCCATCACTTTTTCTCCCTACTCAAAAAGAAAAACAATATTGATTGGACTCCGGAGTGCCAGCGTGCCTTGGAGGAATTAAAACAGTATCTTTCAAGCCCGCCTTTGCTCCACAGCCAACAGAGGATGAAACACTATGCTTGTATTTAGCAGTTTTTGAGGTAGCGGTAAGTGGCGTGTTTGTTCGAGATGAACAAGGTACACAATTCCCTTTCTACTATGTAAGTCGAAACCTGGGAGATGTTGAATCCAGGTATCCACATTCAGAAAAATTATATGTTGCATTAATAAGTGCATCTCGAAAATTGAAACCATATTTTCAAAGCCACCATATATATGTTTTGAGAACATATCAACTTCAGAATATATTACATAAACCTGAATTGTCAGGAAGGCTGGCCAAATGGGCAATCGAGTTCGGGTGGTACGATACTATATATTAGCCCTGAACGGCTATCAAGTCCCAAATATTAGCAGACTTGATGGCTGACTTTACGCCCGCCCTTGTGCCCGAGGTATAAAAAGAACTTCTACTAGCAACGGTCGCATCATCGGGGTATGGACCCTATTCACCGACGGTGCTTCGAACGTGAAAAGATCCGGGCTCGGCATAGTTCTGAAGCCACCTGCAGGTGGTGTGATTAGACAATCTATAAAAACTGTAATGTTGACTAGCAATGAAACCGAGTATGAGGCTATGATTGCAACTCTCGAATTAGCCAAATGTCACGCCCCAAAACTGGCATACGAGACCGACACCTAACCAAAAGATTCCGGTCAAGTGGACCTGTATTCCTTTCCTACCCAACGCGTTACCCCGTGCACAATATACAAATTTAATATGAATTTACAACCAAATTTCAATTTTTCCTCTTTCAGAACTTCAACATTTTATAATCCCAAAATATACAAGCTAAGCATAACATTTCCAACACGGAACCAATATTACGAATAATTACAACTACTACCCAAAATACATACAACCCACACAGTGTCTACGGAGCCTCTAAGAGTACTAGTACTTTACACAATACTTGCCAGCAACAAGGCCCCCGCTATACCTTTAAAGACATAAAATATACAAAACGAGATGATATAGACTACACATGGCCCAGAGAGGAAATGGGACTCACCAGGACTGCTAGAGATATGAAGATGAGGCACCACTAACGGCGAACCGAGCTACCTGCTATAGAACCACCTACATCCATATAGAAGATGATGCGCCCCTGGCAAAAGAGACGTTAGTACCATTGAATAGTACTAGTATGTATAAACAAACTTTACTCTATGTAAAATCAAGCAATGCACGTATATGAGGAAATTAAAGAAACACAATCATTTATTACACAGAGAAACAAAGAATCACAAATGAGCTTTCCAACGTTTCTTATTTCAATTGTTTCCCTTGTTGCAGCCCGCAACCCGATCCCATCTCACAATCATATTTCATCATTATTTCTCATGTTGCGGTGAGCAACCCGATCCCATCTCACAATAAAATGACACCCTTATTACTTCTATTGTGGCGTGCTGTCACACCCCAAAATTGAGCGACGAGACCGGCGCCTAACCGAATGAACCCGGTCAAGCGAACCTGATTTGCCTTTCCTATCCCATGCGTTACCCCGTGATTTCAATATACATTATTCATGTGAAATAGCCACTTATAACTTAAGCATAACTTACGACTTGAATTCTGTCACGACCCCAAATCCTAACCGGACGTGATGGCGCCTATCGTGGAACTAGGCTAGCCGACTACCGCATGGTGCCACTTTCTTTTGAAAATCTCATTTATGTTTCAAGCATTTCATAAAAATATACATAAAATTTCTGAATATAATAGGTCAAATTTTTATATATAGTACTGCCATCCCCAAAACTCGGAACCAACATGTCATGAGCATCTAGTGAATTAAGCCAAAATAAAGTATTATGATACAAAACTCCGAATCAAAGATAAATACAACAGGAAGGGAAAGCAGAGATGTTGCGAAGCTGAACAGCTACCTCTATATCCCCACGATCCGGCTCCGGTGCGAAATATATATAAAAGCTAACGCTCGATATCTGCTCCTGAATCTGCACACAGAGGTGCAAGGAGTAATGTGAGTACGCCAACTCGGTAGTAATGGAAATAAATCAATCCTTACTTTCCAGTAGTATACATAGATATACGAAATCGTCATGCCTTAGAAATCAACTTCATAAAAGTCCTTAAAACAATGCACATTTTTAACAACTTTGAAACAAAGATTTGGTACGCAAATGAATGTAGTAAAATCATAAGTAGCCCCTCGGGCAAAAACATGTTTCATAATCAGCCCCTCGGGCATGCCTCACAATCCCTCAGCACCTCACAATCACTCAGCACCTCACATCCACTCATGCCTCCCAATAACTCATCACACGCACTCGGTGCGCTCACTAGGGGTCTGTACAGACTCCGAAGGGTCTCCTTCAGCCAAAGCACTAATATCACTCAGAACCTCACAATCACTCTTGGCCCTCGGCCACACTCGGTGGAACCACTCGAAAAGCCCCTTCGGGCGAAGTAATAGAACGGGGTACTCGACCCGAAAACATCATTTTAATGTTCATGTAGGTTAAAGCAGGCTGAGTTTCAAATAAGATAGTATGCACAATGAAGCTGAGTAAAATCATCAACAGGTAGTGAGGAAAGCAGCAGTAAAACGCCCTCAAAGGGTCTAAACAGATCGGCATGAGGCCCCAAACACGGAGTATAGCCCAAATATTTCACAAATATTTATAACATAATTTAACACAAGTTTTTGAGTAAATATGCAACTCATTAGCCTCTGCGGAGAGGACCTAGTCCAATCCAAAAATCAGTACGCGCCACATATTCATCATCCAACATGTGCGCCATTCTAAATTCATTAAGAAAATATGCAGTTCGGGGTTCCATACCCTCAGGACAAGATTTTAGACCATTACTTAACTCTATCGGGCCACAACACTAGTCCGCTATGCCTTTTCCCTTCAAATTGGCTCCCGATTGTTCCGAATCTAGCCAAAACCAGTTAACATTATCAATATATACTCAACGAACACAACCTAATCGAAAATTATCCATTTAGTCAAAAATCTCGAAATTCGGCCAAACCCGAGCCCCCGGCCCACATCGCGGAATTCAATAATTTTTACATCACTAGAAACCTCTTCCTCCCACGATTCTATACATACCAAGAACACTAAAATCAGACCACAATTGCCATTCCAAAACCTCAAAAGAAATCCCAATTCTTTCATCCCATTTTTCCAACTTTTTCCACTCAAATCCTTAAATTTTCAAGTCTAATCCTAACATAATATCATAGGAACGGGATTAACAACCATAGAACTTACCTTTGCGGAAGAACCTTGAATTTCCCTCTCAAGGGGTCCTTTTTATACTGTTCTGTCAAGTCATTTCCGCACCTGCGGACAATTGGCCGCACCTGCGGTCCCAGGTGTGCACATGCGAAACTCACTTAACGGGCCAATTCCCGCGCGTGCTACCATCTTTCTGCACCTGCGGCATCGCAGGTGCGATGCACCTTCCGCACCAGCGACATCGCAGGTGTGACAAACTCCTCGCACCTGGGGACCATTCCCTACACAGTCAAAACTCGCACCTGCGACCTTGTTCTACGCTCCTACATAACTGCACATGCGGCTCCCCTTCCGCAGGTGCGAAAACACTAGCAATCCAGCAACCTGCAGATATCCAAAAATCACTCCAACTTCCTGTCAACCATCTGAAATCAATCCCAAGCCCCTCAGGGCCCCAACCAAACATACCAACACACCCCATAGCATTATTCCAACTTAGTCGAGCCTTCGAAACACAAAAAACAACACGAAAACACAAAATTTACATAAAATTCAAGCCTAAGAACTTTGAAACTTCTAAATTTCGCCAACTACGCCGAAACCAACCAAAACACCTCGGATTCACCTGAAATTTTGAAGACATATCAAAAATGACAATACGAACCTGATTCAACTTCCGGAATTCCATTCCGACCTCGATAGCCTATTTTCCACTGCCGACCGGAAATCGCCAAAAACTAACTTTGGCCAATTCAAGCCTAATTCTACACCGGACATCAAAAAAATATTCTGAACACACTCCTAAGTCCCAAATCACCCAACGAAGCTATCCGAGCGATAAAATCCGCATTTCGAGGTCGTTTATAAATCAGTCAACTCTCAGTTGACTTCCTCAACTATTAGGCTACTTTAAAAGGCTAAGTGCCTAAACTCTCACCATAACCACTCCGGACCCAAACCAACTGATCCAACACATCAAAAATAAGATATCGACATATAACAAATACAGAAATAGGGGAAATTGGGTAAATCTCACGGAACGACCGATCGGGTCGTTACAAATTCATTTCTACTTTTTATTGTTACCAACATATGATACCAAATACTTACAAAATACATACAACATTTACCAACTTGGATCACGATTTCTGAACAGTACCATTACTTACCCAAAATACATATGTACACTACCCACATTGTGTCTAGGGGGCTTCTACGATTACAAAATATTTATATAACACTTGACGACAACAAGGCCTCTGCTATACCTTACACTACACAATAAACTCAAAATAAGGCAACATGAGCCACACGTGGCCCCGGGAGGAAGTGGGGCTCACCAGAACAACTGACAGAAAAGAGAGGACACACTACTGACGGTGGGCTGAATTACCTGATGTAGAACCACCTACATTCATAGAAGAAAATGTAGCGTCCCCGACAAAAAAAGGACGTTAGTACTGTGGAATAGTACTAGTATGTATGAACAAAATTTATCCCAAGTACAATCAAGGAATATACTGATAAGAGACAGTAATGGAACCAATCAATCAGTGCACGTGAAAAGAAGCAACCAAAATCAACAAGTTTCACAATCTCTCCATTTTCGCTTTCAACATCACCATATTCAAGAGTTTCATAGATTTTCATTTCAATAGTGATAATGATCACATTCCATCCTTATTACCTCGGCCACCCTTATTACCACAACCCATCATCCTTATTACTTCGTGTTGCGGCGCGCAACCCGATCCCGCCTGACAATCATATTTCGTAAAAACAACCTCAAACCATTAAATCCCAAGAATTCTTCATTTCAAAGAACACAAGTTCACATCAACAATTCGCTATTTGAGCTCAAGGAACAATGACTCTCACCAAGCAGTAATTTATATACACGGTGTTTCCATAATCCTTCAACTCATTTACATCCTTTCACAATACCCTTTTTCATTACTTACCACATACGATTTTTAGCCATCATATACATTCCCACACTTGGGAACATTAACATTCTTTCATTCATTAATACATACTTTCACGCCGATACCCTCGAGAATTTACGAGCTTTGCACATAATAAGATAGGAACATCAAAAGACTTTTAACAATCTCATATAGCACGGTAGTAGGACAATCAACTAGGACAATCAGAGAATAGAATCTTACGTCTCACCGCATTTGAACAACCAATTCACATATTTTCAAACAAGGTACACATGTCGTATTCTCGGACCCAACAAGAGGATTCTACAAAGGTTAAAGTTAGCCATACATACCTGGGGTCGAAATTCCTTTTTAAGTTTTACTCACAAATCACCGAACGGACTAGTACTGTCAATCTAGTTCACAATTAAACATATTAAACTCATAATTGGAAATCATGCATACAATTTAAACTCTTTTAAGCATCTTATCGAACTCTAGGTGACCCCATTAGATTACCACCCCTTCTTTGTGAACTTTACCCCAACCCTCTCCCCTTTTGCTAGATTAAGAAGTTTTACTCACATGCATGTATGGGTTTGACCTCCATTTTGAAGAACCATCCTATGTGTTTTATTCTTAATTAAAATCTGAGAACTTTGGGGAAAATGCGATGAAGAATTACCTCTTTGAGTGAATAAAATAACCCTAACTCGATAGATTCTGGGTTTGAGCGACTTTGAAGAATCAATTTTGATCAAGAACTTTCTCTCTCAAGAACCCTCCCTCCCTTCTCTCTATTTTTGTCAGAAATTAGTTAAAAATGAAGGGGAGGGGTGTTTTAATGAACTAGGGGTCGGGTTTTTAAATTTTAAGAATAGGATCCCGACACCGGAAGGCGGTCAGGAATGCGATCGCATTCGTGACATGCGGTCCGCAGAATACACCATAGGATGGCCCTCAAGATGGGCAAAAATTTAAAACACACTGTGCAGGTATGCGACCACTATGCGATCCGCATACACGTTATGCGATCGCATAGTGCGTCGCATAACCTCCCTCACAAAAATCAATGGGCATGAATGTGACAACTATGCGGTCCGCAGAACCAACATGCGATCACATTTTGGACCGCATAGTTGTCCTCAAATTCGGCACTAATTCTGCCCATGTATGCAACCATTATGCGGTCCTGGAAAAATTCATCTTTAAGTCCCGTTGTACTTTTTACTCAAATTAGGTTCGTTTTAAAATTTTCCATAGTAAAAACAACTCGGGGACTCATTCGGGCATTATTTTAAACAAGAAAATTTTACGGGTCTTTTCATCCTCCCCCCTTAAAATCATTCGTCCTTGAATGAGGATTTTGGAAATAAATTAGTTTTGAAATCATAATATGCAAACTTTCGGATTTTCATTGACTCCAAAATTTTCAGAAAATTTCACCGGAGTTTCCTTTATAATTAGGCCTATCTACCTGATAGAGAGCCCCCGTAACACATTTCGAAGCATCATTACATAGTTTGTTATTCGATAACTTGTACGCGATGTTGTTACCTCAACAAATTGTATATACTCAATCACTCTAACAACTACACATAGTTCTTTCTTCTTATACCACAAATTTGCACATGATTCACATTCTTGCACATAACTTGGTCATTTTAACGAGTCCCATACAACCCAATCCCCTCAATACACCATATTCATTTCAATTAATTATTAACAAACTACACTACTATTAATCACTTGCCTAACACATACGTTCCACAAAACTTTCATTTACTTCAAGGGTTGCGCACTACCCAAATAGTAACAGCAGGTTTAGTTTTAGCACACATTGGGAAGTTACAACAATAAGGCAATTAGGGGAAAACAGGGCGCTTTTGCACAAAACGGAGCATAAAATATAATATGATTAGAGATAATAGTTTTGATGATCACTACTAGACTTATTCAAACAAATGGGGATATTTCTCTTTAATCTGATTTTTCGATTCCCACGTGGCTTCCTCGACGTGCTGACTTCGCCACAATACTTTAACTTAAGAAATTTCTTTGTTCCTCAATCTACATACTTGTCTATCAAGAATAACAACCGGAACCTCTTCATATGATAATTCTTCATTAACCTCAATAGTCTCAACTGGCACGATGGCTGATGGATCCCAACCACTTTCTTCAACATGGACACGTGGAACACCGGGTGCACAAATGACAGTGTAGGGGGTAATTCCAACCTATAAGCCACTTGTCCTATCCTTTGACAAATCTGATATAGCCTGACATACCTTGGGCTCAATTTCCCTTTCTTCCCAAACCGCACCACTCCCTTCAGAGGAGATACCTTCAAGAATACCCAATCATCTACTTGGAATTCCAATTCTCGTCGACGAACGTCCGCATAGTATTTTTGACGTCTTTGAGCGGTTTTCATCATCTCTTGAATGACTCTGAGTTTTTCCAATGCCTGGTGCACTAGATCTAGCACTAACAATTCTGCTTCACCAACCTCAAACCACCCAATCGGAGATCTACACCTTCTTCGGTATAATGCCTCAAATGGGGCCATCTGAATACTAGCGTGAAAACTAATATTGTAAGCAAATTTGATAAGCGGTAAATGATTATCCCAACAACCTTTGAAGTCAAACACAAAATCCCGTAACATATCTTCAAGCGTATGAATAGTACACTCTGCCTAACCATCAGTATGCG
Organism: Nicotiana paniculata; assembly: GCA_005239505.1. Classification (NCBI taxonomy): domain Eukaryota; kingdom Viridiplantae; phylum Streptophyta; class Magnoliopsida; order Solanales; family Solanaceae; genus Nicotiana; species Nicotiana paniculata. Next base: position 60,057 of record ML316150.1, on the reverse strand, counting down.
GATGAAAAGTTGTTCTGAGATTTACTTGAGTACCCAAACCTTTCTGAAATTTCCTCCAAAAATTAGCCGTGAACTGGGTTCCTCGATATGTGATAATAGAAACTGGAGTACCATTAAGCCTGACTATTTCCTTGATATACAACTGAGCGTATTGTTCTGCAGTATCGATGGACTTGACTGGCAAGAAGTGAGCTGATTTCATGAGTCGATCCACTATCACCCAAATCGAGTCAAACTTGCACTGAGTGCGAGGTAACCCTAACACTAAATCCATATTGATCATTTCCATTTCCACATTGGAATTTTCATAAGCTGAGTTAACCCACCAAGCCTCTGATGCTCGTCCTTCACCTGCTCACAATTCGAACATTTAGATACAAAGTCTGCCACACCTCTCTTCATACCGCTCCACCAATAAACTTCCCGGAGATCTTGATACATTTCGTAGAACCTAGGTGCATAGAATACTTGGAAGTCTGAGCTTCCGCCATCACCCTCCCCTGAAGATTATCCACATCAGGAACACATAGCCTTCCCTGGAAGCGTAAAACACCACCATCGCTATCGAGTGAAAATGCCAAAATCTTGTTATTCAAAAATGCCTCCTTTAACTGTGCCAATGCCGGATCCATATACTACTTTTCCTTGACTTCCGCTACAAGTGATGTGCCCCATTATGCACCATAATATTTCCCTCGTCTTAGGTCAAGAGACAGACCCCCATACTGGCCAATTGATAAATCTCCCAGGCTATAGGCCACTGATCCACTTTCAAATGAGCCAAATTACCCATAGACATCCGACTGAGAGCGTCGGCCACCACATTCGCCTTCCCTGGATTGTACAAAAATGTTCATATCATAATCCTTAAGTAATTCTAACCATCGTCGCTGCCTTAAATTCAACTCCTTCTGCTTCAAAAAATATTGGAGACTCTTGTGGTCTGAGAACACATCCATATGGACCCCATACAAATAATGCCGCCAGATTTTTAATGCAAACACGACTGTCGCGAGTTCTAAATCATGCGTCGGATAATTCTTCTTGTGATTCTTGAGTTGCCTGGAAGCATAGGCTATAACTTCACATGTTTCATCAACACACATCCCAAATCAACCCTTGGAGCATCGCAGTAAACCACAAATCCCTCTATGCCTTATGGCAAAGTTAACACCGGTGCGAAGTCAATCTTGCTTTCAACTCCTGAAATGTCTTCTCACAAGCGTCGGACCATTGGAACTTAATTGCTTTCTGTGTCAATTTAGTCAATGGGGAGGCGAGGGCAGAGAATCCCTCCACAAACTTCTGATAGTACCCAACTAGACCCAAGAAATTGTGAATCTCTATCAGGGTCGTTGGTCTGGGCCAATTCTTCACCGCTGTGATCTTCTAGGATCAACATTAATTCCTTCTCTGGAAACAACATGACCTAAAGACGCGACTGACTCCAGCCAAAATTCACATTTTGAAAACTTGGCAGACAATTGTTGATGATGAAGAGTGTGCAGAAGTGCCCTGAGGTGATTAGCATGATCCTCCCGATTTGTGAGTAAAAGTTAAAAAGGAATTTCGACCCCAGGTATGTATGGCTAACTTTAACCTTTGTAGAATCCTCTTGTTGGGTCCGAGCATACGACACGTGTATCTTGTTTGAAAATATGTGAATTGATTGTTCAAAAGTGTTGAGACGTAAGATGNTGTATGGCTAACTTTAACCTTTGTAGAATCCTCTTGTTGGGTCCGAGCATACGACACGTGTACCTTGTTTGAAAATATGTGAATTGATTGTTCAAATGTGTTGAGACATAAGATTCTATTCTCTAATTGTCCTGGTTGATTGTCATACTATCGTGCTATATGAGGTTGTGAAAAGTGTTTTGATGTGCGTGTCTTATTTTGTGCAAAGCTCGTAAATGCTCGAGGGTATCGATATGAAAGTATGTGCTAATGAATGAAATATTGTTGATGTGGCCAAGTGTGGGAATGTATATAATGGCTAAAAGCCGTGCGTGGAAAGTAATGAAAAAGGGTACTGTAATGATGCGAATGAGTTGAATGATTATGGCAACACCCTGTACATGAATTACTGTTTGGTGAGAATTATGGTGCCTTGGGCCTAAATAAATAAATTGTTGATATGAAGTTGTGTTACTTGAAATGATGATTCTTGTAATGTAATTGTTTGTGGTTGTCGTTATGAATTTAAATTGTCAGGCGGGGTCGCGTTTAGTGCCGCAGCACGAAGTAATAAGGTTGACGGGTTCTGGTGATAAGGGTGGCCGAGGTAATAAGGATGGAATGTGATCATTATCATTACTGAAATGAAAATCTATGAAACTCTTGAACATGCTGATGTTGAAAAGGGAAAAATGAGAGATTGTGAAACTTGTTGATTTTGGTTGTTTCTTTCCCCGTGCATTGATTGATTGGCTCCATTACTATCTCTTAATTTTGTATTGTTTGATTGTACTTGGGATAAAGTTTTTTCATACATACTTGTACTATTCCACAATACTAGCGTCCCTTTTGCCGGGGGCGCTACATTTTCTTATGTGAGTGTAGGTGGTTCTACAGCAGGTAACTAAGCCCACCGATGGTAGTGCCTCCTATCCTTTTTGTCAGGTGTTCTGGTGAGCACCACTTCCTCCCGGGGCCACGTGTGGCTCATGTCGCCTTATTTTGAGTTTATGTTGTGGTGTATGGTATAGCCGGGGCCTTGTTGCCGGCTAGTAGTATATAAATCTTTTGTATTCGTAGAGGCTCTGTAGAAACAATGTGGGTAATGTACATGTGTATTTTGGGTAGTAAGCGTACCGTTTGGAATCGTGGTCCAAGTTGGTAAATTCTTTATGTATTTCCTAAGTAATTGGCATACTATGTTCGGAATGATAAAAAGTAGAAATAAATTCAAGTCATAAGTTACGCTTAAGTTATAAATGGCTATTTCACATGAATAATGTATATTGAAAGGCAAATCAGGTTCGCGGAGTAGCGAGTGGGATAGGAAAGGCAAATCAGGTTTGCTTGGCCAGGTTCACTCGGTTAGGCGCCGGTCTCGTCCCTTAATTTTGGGGAGTGACAACGAGCTTTGCACATAATAAGATAGGCACATCAAAACACTTTTGACAATCTCATATAGCATGGTAGTATGAAAATCAACTAGGACAATCAGAGAATAGAATCTTACGTCTCAATGCATTAGAACAACCAATTCACATACTTTCAAACAAGGTACAAATGTCGTATTCTCAGACCCAACAACAGGATTCTACAAAGGTTAAAGTTAACCATACATACCTAGGGTTGAAATTCCTTTTTAACTTTTACTCACAAATCACCAAGCCGACTAGTACCGTCAATCTAGTTTACAATTGAACATATTTAACTCAGAATTGGAAATCATGCATACAATTTGAACTCTTTTAAGCATTTTATCGAACGCTAGGCGACCCCATTAGATTACCACCCCTTCTTTGTGAATTTGACCCCAACCCTCTCCCTTTTTGCTAGACTAAGAAGTTTTACTCACATGCATGTATGGGTTTGACGTCCATTTTCAAGAACCATCCTATGTGTTTTATTCTTAATTAAAATCTGAGAACTTTGGGGCAAATGGGGTGAAGAATTACCTCTTTGAGTGAAGAAGATAACCCTAACTCGATAGGTTCCTTGTTTAAGTGAATTTGAAGAATCAATTTTGATGAAGAACTTTCTCTCTCAAGAACCCTCTCTCTCTTCTCTCTATTTTTGCTCAGAAATTAGTTGAAAATGAAGGGGAGGGGTGTTTTAGTGAACTGGGGGTCGAGTTTTAAAATTAGAAAAAGAGGATCCCGACGCCGAAATGCGGTCAGGAATGTGATCGCATTCCTGACATGCGGTTCGCAGAATCGACCGCAGAATGGCCCTCAAGATGGGCCAAAATTTAAAACACACTGTGCAGGTATGCAACCACTATGCGATCCGCATACACATTATGCGATCATATAGTGCGTCGCATAACCTCGCTCACCAAAATCAATGGGAAAGAATGCGACAACTATGCGGTCCGCAGAACCAACATGCGATCACATTTTGGACCGCATAGTTGTCCTCAAAATTGGCAGTGGTTCTTCCCATGTATGCGACCATTATGCGGTCCGCATACACGTTATGCGATCGCATACTGTGTTGCATAACGCCCAAATTCCTGGAAAAATTCATCTTTAAATCGCGGGGTACTTTTTACTCAAATGAGGTCCGGTTTAAAAATTTTCATAGTAAAAAAGACACGAGGACTCATTCGGGTATTATTTTAAATAAGAAAATTGTATGGGTCTTTACACGTGCAACCCGATCCCACCTTACAATTTCTGTTGCGGCGTGCAACCTGATCCCACCTTACCATTTTTTGTTGCGGCATGCAAGCCGATCCCACAATTTCTGTTTTGACGTGAAACACGATACCACCTTACAATTTTGTTGCAGCGTGCAACCCGATCCCACCGTACAATTACATTTCACAGCAACAACCACAAAAAATTATATCACAAGGATCTTAATCATGAAGAACATAAGCTCATATCAACCAATAACTATGTGAAATTAAGACACAATGATCCTTACCAATCAGTAATTCATATATGGTGTTGCCACAATCATTTAATTCAATAAAATCAGTCCATATTTGCTTCCATCATTTGCTACACAGCCTTTAGCACTTTGATACGTTCAACAATGTAATTAATAGCAACATCAACCAACAATTCAATCACAAAGATTCTCATCGTCAAGGATATCCATTCGTAACAACCAAATAACTATATGAAATCGAGGCCACATAAATATTTGTCAAAGAGTGAGTCATATTGTATGCCATCGACATATAGCTCACTTAGTTTATCCCCGTTTCCTTTCCATTATTTACTACACGGAATTTAACACCTAGATACATTCAACACATTGATTCATTATCATTTCTTTCGTTTTGCAGCACATCTTCTCATAACGATGTATTCAACATTTAACGATGTGACATATTCCACTTAGAATTAGGAACCATAAACATAGCTCGAACTCATTTAGACATTCCATCAAACACTATGTGTTCCTTTAGATTAAATGGCCTCTTTTTAGTGAAATATTACTCTAACCCATTTCCTTTTACTAGATTATGAGTAGCTGGTTACATGAAATTCAAGACTCCTACCCTCATCTTCATGAGCTTACCTAACCATGTTTCATTTTTAAAAAATCTGGAAATTAAGGTTGATGGGGTAGAAACTTACCTCTTATGGTGAAGAAAAAGGTGTCCTACTTGATTAGTTCAAGGCGTGAATGATGAAGGATGATCACTTTGATGAAGTTGGGACTTTTTCTCTCTAGAACTGTCTCTTCCCTGTCTCTATTTGTTCAGAAAATCTTTAAAATGGAAGGGGGTAATTGTTTAATGAACTGGGGGTCGGGTATGAAATTAGATATTTAACAGTCCCAAAGTAGAAATGCGGTCAGGAATGCGATCGTATTCCTTCTATGCAGTCTGCATTCATGTCACATAAATGGCCCTCAAATGGGCGAAAAATAAAAGTAGACTGCCCAGGTATGCGACCACTATGTGGTCTGCATACCTGTTGTGTGATCGAATAGTGCGTCGCATAACTTCCTCTGCAAAATTCAAGGTGCTAGAATGCGACAACTATGCCGCATTCGTGAAATGCGATCGCATTCTAGGCTTCATAGTTGTCCTCAAAATGGACAGCAAACTGTCTAGGTATTTGACCACTACGCGGTCCGCATACCTGATCTACGATCACATAGTGGACCGCAGACCTGCAAAAATTTGTAAAATTTTATCCTTTAAGTCCCACGGTACTTTTAACTTCACAAGGGCCCGTTTTAAGAAATTCTACAGTTATAACAACACGAGGACCTATTTGGGAATTATTTTTAGCCATGAAATTTTACGGATCTTTACACAAAAGTTTAGGGAGCGGAATTCATCGAACCCAAATGTGATTCACTTCCGGCAGTGAATCAGGCATACAGGAGCTTCGAGGTTCAAGAGGATAGGATGCAATGGTACCTAGACAAACTGCAAACCAGTTTGCATCGTTTCAAAGAATAGAATCTGGTCCACATACATCAGGAGCAAAATAATGAGGCTGATGCACTCGCAAACCCATGATCGTCCGTTGAAGAAGATGACATACTCCCCGGGGTTGTCGTTCCGCTATCCAAATCGGTGATCAAAGAAGGCCATTTTGAAATCAACTCCACCAGCCTGACATGTGATTGGAGGAACAAATATATTGACTATCTGGTAAGTAGGAAGCTACCCATGGATCCAAAAGAATCAAGGGACCTTTGGACCAGGGCAGCCCGATTTTTACTCGAAGAGAATGGAGCTTTATACACAAGAACCATCGATGGGCCCCTAGCAGTATGCCTGGGACTAGGAGACACTGATTACGTGCTCCGAGAAATCCACGAGGGCACCTGTGAAAATCACTCCAAAAGTGATCAGAGCAGGTTACTACTAGGACAACCTGGAAAGGGTCATCAAAGAATTCGTCTAAAAATGCGACAAATGCCAAATATTTGCACCAATGATCTACGAACCCGGTGAATAGCTGCATTCAGTCTTATCACTATGGCCATTCATGAAATGGGGAATGGACATAGTCGGCCCCTACCAACAACACTAGGTAAAGCTAGATTTATTATCTTTATTACTGACTATTTCTCAAAATGGGTGGAAGCATAGGTCTATGAGAAGATAAGGGAAAAAGAAGTCGTCAACTTCATATGGGACCGCATCATGTGCCGATTCGAGTTTCCCTCCGCGATAACGTGCGATAACAGGAAACAGTTCATCGGAGGCAAAACCAAAAAATTTCTCAAGGATCACAAAATAAAGAAAATCCTATCAACGCCCTACCATCCATCTGCAAATGGTCAGGCCGAGTCCACAAATAAGACCATCATTCAAAACTTGAAAAAAGAAGTTAGAAAATGAAAAAGGGAAGTGGAGAGAAATGTTGTCAGAGGTGCTCTGGGCATATCGAACAACCTCTAAATCAAGCACAGGAGAGACGCCGTTCTCTTTAGTATACGGGGTCGATGCTTTGATAGCAATCGAGGTCGGAGAACCAACCACCAGATTCTGACATGCCACCGAAGACTCAAACAATGAGGCCATGATTACGGCCCTCAAATAATTAGACGTGAAGCGAGAAGCTTTGCTGATTCGAATGGCCTCCCAAAAGCAAAGAACCGAAAGATACTATAACTGAAGAGAAAACCTATGACATTTCAGAGTCGGGGACTTATCCCTAAGGAAAGTCACCCAAAGTACTCGAAACCCTAATGAAAGGAAGCTAGGACTTAGCTGGGAAGGACCGTATCACGTCCTCGGAGTAATCGACAAATGGTCCTACAAGCTCAGCACCATGGAAGGTGAGCAACTTCCGAACCATTGGAAAATATCGATGCTCAAGTGCTATTATCGCTAAGGTACAATCCTCTCCCTCTTTCCTTTATGTTTTACACTAACCAAATGCGCAAGTATGCGATTAAAATAAATCAAAGCACCCCCCAGCTTGAAGGCCTTAGGTTTTAAAGCATGTGTTGCGCTCTTTTCCCCTCGCGTCGGATTTTATCCCAAAATGGATTTTACCAGCGAGGTTTTTAACTAGGAAACATCCATATGCTACCTAAGGAGAACTGATCGAGTATTAAAGGCGTCTCTTCGATCAACCTCAAATACTCATAGGCACCCCCCAAGGAGATCACTGGAATATTAAAGAGGGTCACGACAGGAGAATGATGTATCAGACCAAGTGGTCGAATGAACCGTGGCCGCATAGAATAATAGAACCCTCGATGGTAAAAACATGTATACTTGTACCAAGTAATCAGTGAAGTACCTTCTATCATCAAAACATTTAGCACATCAAAGAAATTTGCTATTTTCACAATGGACAACCCCAGGGAAAAATATTTATCAAGCACTCAGGAACTGTCCTCGATGGTCACTCCATCGAGTCGCCAAAAAATCGAACCCATAAGACCTCAGGGCTGGCAACTTCTCGAGGCAACATCAACTCCGATTCGGCGACTGTCCCCAACTTTCGGCTCATCGAGCTATCTAACTCAGAGCCGTAAGACCCTAGGGTAGGTAACTTCAAGCTCACAAGGCCTCCACAAGGCAGTATCAACAACATAAGCCCTCCATGGGGAATTATCAACTATAACTCACGGACTGACTTCCATAGTGGACTCATAGACGTAAGACCTTAGGGTCGGCAACTTCAAACTCGTAAGCCCTCCATGAGGCAACATCAAAACTGTAAGACCTCGAGCAAGGCATGAACAAGCTTGTAAGACCTAAAAAAAGGCATAACCCCTATATCAAAGTCAAGGCTATGTATCGAACTTTTATGACCCAAAAGGAATACCCTCGATATAGACGTCGTGGGTATCTCACTCGGGGACTAAAAGGCTATGGTCAAATACAATCACAAACGTCATAAGGCTCCAACCAAACTAACGCAACTCGGAGACGTCCGACTATTGCCACAATATCACAGGCCTCCAATTACCTCGAAAAACTTTAAAAAGAACCAGTTAAAGGTCGTGCCGACCAAAAAGCTTAAGATCCCAAGTCACTAATTACATCAAAGGTCGTACATACCTATAGCGTAAGAGCCCAAGTCACCGACTAGTCGTATCGACCTTACACGTAAGAGCCCAAGTCACAAGCTATATGTCATACCGACCCAAAGTGCCTTAGGGTCGATTTAAAAAGCTGAGGACCTTTGATCTCGAGTCGAAACCCGACTCGGAGACTAAGTTCAACACGGTTAACTAAAGCGCCTCAGGGCCAAAGATGCGTAAGAGCCCTAGTCGCTGGCAATATTGAAGGTCGTACCGACCAAAAAATGTAAGAGCCCGAGCCGCCAGCTTATAAAGCGTCATAGATAATTTATGACCCCAAGGGTTTCATCTCAAAGTCCAATTCATCAGGCTAACTATCCTCAAGCAAATCAAACCAAAGAATCTTTCACATACATATATGTGCATTACATTACATATTTACAACACTCCCACAGGAGTCTTATGTAAACAAACAAAACAGAAAATCTAGTCTACACTCGGACCAGCTCCATCAAAGGCCCCTCAGATTAGCTCCCACGACGGCCTCCAAATATCAACATCAACTCAAGAAGAAAGCAAAAACTTGGCGTCGATCTCATCCGCCTCAGCCTGCTTTATCTCTTCCGATAGGTCAAATCCCCTAGCATTTATCACTTCGAGAGTCTCCCTCCGAGACTTGCATCGAGCATATCCATCGCCCCTCCTATCTCTGGTAAAAGCTCATCTCAGCTAGGCATGAGCATCAATAACATATTTCAAATAAATGGCCACCTTCCTATCGACATTCGCTCGAACTTCTCTAGCTTCAGCATGAGCAACGACGACCTCGACCTTCCTATATAGAAGACCACTCTCAAGCTTGGCAATCCTGCTCGACCAAATTCAGTTGTATTCTCGGACATTACGAAGTCATATCTCGAGGGCAGCAGCCTCGGCCAAAGCATTCCTTTGACTCGAGGACCGAGCCCCCTACGGTCGGTGTCGACTATCTCCGATCGCTCATCAACATCAAAGACCTAATGGTTTATTTTAAAATCCAAATATTTGGAGGAAGAGAAATGACAAAGAACAGAGGCCTTTATATAAAGCGAAGGTTCACAGAGGTGTATTTACAAGGCTCATGCCTGGAGCCCTTACAAAAAGAAGAGAACGAAAAAAAACATAATCTACCATCTTTAAGACCTAGTATGTCGTTTTTATCAAGGACTTTGCCTTCATCAACCCCCTTGGGACTAGCGTCCTCACCAGCTCTCTTCTCTTTTTCTTCGACATCGTCTTCGTCATCGGTAGGGAGGAGGAACATGGCATTAATCTCGTCTGCCTTAGCCTGCTCTATCTCTTCCGACAAACCAAAGCCCTTATCATGAATCTCCTCAAGGGTCCCCCTCCGATATTTTCATCTGGCATGCTCATTGCTTCTTTGCTCTCGATCGAAATTCTCACCCTCAACTCCTTCTGAGCATCGGTAGCATCTAAAAGACGGTGCACATTCCCTTCGGTGTATTTTCCAACATCTCGCAAATGGGTTTCTCGACCAAGAATAGTTTTGGCTACACTTTTTCCATCATCACGACAAGGCATGCTGCCCCCCGAATCACGAAAGCACTCAACAACTTCATGTGGGAAGATATTAAGACTCTCACAGGAATTTTCGCCTAAAAATATAACATGTACGTGAAGTTAATTGGACTCGGATTCAGGGAAAAGAATAATTGGTGAAGCATTTCCCAACATCGAGATTTATCTACGACACGAGGGAATATCTTCAAGTTATCTTCTCTCCGCCAAGGAATGGCCCGACCGGCTCTATAGATAGCTGTGTTTCCGTCAGATGGGGGGATCTTTGCTTGCACTGCTTTCTCCCAACGGCAATCAACCTTCGCCTTTTCAATATAGATAATTGGACAAGCATACCTAGGTGTGGGATCGTGTCGGTCGGCTACCAATAATGATTTATCAGCCTCAAGATAAGATGACATTTTATAATGTCGAATGAGGCACTCCTCGACGCAAGGGGAAACTACCATTTCACTATTTGAAGAGCGTGAAGAAGAAGGGGTTTTCTCTATTTTAGGGACCGTTTTAGAAGTTTTGGCCTTGACTGCGTTTATATTTCAGAATAAGAAGAAGAAAACTAGCAGCAGAGATGAAAGAAAAAGCTGCTCAGAAGAGGTTACAAAGTGTTGCAAAGGGTGAAAATTTGAAAAAGAAGGGTTGGAATATTTAGAAAGGTTTTTCCAAGAGTGCTAGAGAAGTTGAAAGGGCGGCGAATAGTGATTCAGAAGCATTTTGAGAATAAGTCAAATCCTTGTCCAATTGGACTGTGCTAAAGTCTAAAATAAGATATGGATGGCCATAATACTTCTGGAGCATAGAAATATGGAACACTGGATGAACCATATACAAATTTGTAGGCCAACTCATCAATCCTACTAAGGGTCTGATATACCTATGGCTCAACTTACCCTTATTTCTGAACCTCGTCATGCACTTCGTGGGTGAACCCGGAGCAAAACACTCTCTCCAATAATAAATGCCATATCATGAACCTTCTGATCAGCATAACTCTTCTATCTCGACCAGGCTGTACGAAGCCTATCCTGAATCAACTTGACTTTCTCCAAGGCATCATGAACCAAATTCGTGCCCAATTACTTAGCCTCTCCTGGCTCAAACCAACAACCTAGAAAACCACATCGTGTCCTATATAGAGCCTCATAATGAGCCATTTGGATTCTGCGACATTGTTAAGAATTGATCCCAAGAACCCTCAAAATCCATAACGCAGGCATGAAGCATGTCATCTAATATCTGAATGGTGCGCTCGGGCTATCCGTTCTTCTGGGGGTGGAATGTCGCACTCAACTAAACTCATGTGCCTAATCCACACTGCACAACTATCCATGAGTACGATGTAGACTACGTTCCCCGATTAGAGATGATGGATACCGACATGCCATGAAGTTGAACCCATACAATGCCAAATTTCATCAAAGTCCGTGTGAGAACAACCATGAAGTCCATGGTAACACTTTCCCATTTCCACTCAAGAATATCAAGTCTACGAAGCAAACCGCCTAGCCTCTGATGCTCATACATCACTTGTTGACAATTTTTGCATTGCGCTGCATACTCGAATATGCCTTTCATAATTCTCCTCCACCAATAGTCCTGCCTCAAATCCTGATATAGCGACACCCATATGAATGGAGTATCGCGAACTGTGAGCCGTCACAAGAATCAACTCACGCAACCCATCCACATTGGGAACATATAAAATGTCATGCTTCTGTAACACAACGTTATCTAAAATAGAAACCTCCTTGGCATCACCATGCTATATCGTGTTAAGGACAAGCAAATGGGGTTCGTCATATTGGCGCTCTATAATTCATTCATATAAAGAAGGCCGAGAAACAACGCAAGCATGAACTCAACTGGGCTCCGAAGCAACCAATTCCACAAATTTGTTGGCCAAGACCTGAACATCCCTAGCTAGCGGCCTTTTTTCTGTCGGCAGATATGCTAAGCTGCCCAAGCTCTTCTCCTTTCGACTCATGGCAGCAGCCACCACATTGGCCTTATCGGGATGATATATAATGGTGATATCAAAGTCTATAAACATCTCTAACTATCTCTGCTGTCGCAAGTAAAGATATAGCTGCTTGAATAGATGTCGGAGACCCAACGATCGTTATAGACCTCACATGGGACACCGTACAAATAGTGCCGCCAAATCATCAACACATGAACAATAACTGCAAATTACAAGTCGTTCAAAGGGTAATTAATCTCATGGGTCTTCAGCTAGTGAGACACATAGGCAATCACCCTAATATCTTGTATCAACAACGCGCCAAAGCCAACACGTGACGCATAACAATATACCATGCAAGATCCTGAACCGGTAGGCAATACCAACACTGGGGTTGTAGTCAAAACACTCTTGAGCTTCTAAAAGTTCGCCTCACACTCCTTAGAACATTTGGAAGGAGCATCTTTTGGGTTTATCTAGTCATAGGTTCAGCAATGGACGATAAACCCTCTATGAAACGACGATAATACTCGGCCAAACCAAGTAAGGACTGATCTAGTAGCTGAAGACGGTCTGGGACAACTCTCAACTGATTTAATCTTCTTCGGATCCACCTTGACCCCCCACTCAATACCACGTGACCCAAAAACACCATTGAATCAAACTAGAATTCACACTTTGAGAATTTAGCATAAAACTTCTTCTCTCTCAAGTTCAATAGCACGATCCTTGGGTGTTGCTCATGATAATTATTATTGTGGTAGTATACCAAGTTGTCATCAATAAACACACTGAAGAATGAATCAAGATTTGGCTGTAATACACTATTCAACAGGTTCATAAATATTGTTGGGGCGTTGTCAACCCAAATGACATCACAAGAACACGTAGTGGCCATTAAAAGTTGTAAAAGCATTCATTAGAATTTTCAGATCCCAAGTATTCAACTGATGATACCCTGACCGCAAATTAATCTTCGAGAACACTATGGCACCATGTAGCTTATCAAATAAGTCACTAATATAAAGCAACACATACATGTTCTTCACTGTAACATTTTTCAACAGTTGATAATCAATACACATGTGCATAGAACCATCATTGTTCTTCACACACAAAATTGGAGCACCCCAAGGCGACACACTAGGTTGAATAGGTTTTTCCTCATCGAGCGGATGACCCTTCCATTTAACCATTGTTGAAGCAATGTTGTTTGGTCTCAACTTATTGACATGTCTGTCGAGGATATCCACCGACTTCTAAATATAAGTCAAATCCTTGTCCAATTGGACTGTGCTAACGTCTAAAATAAGATATGGATGGTCATAATACTTATGGAGCATAGAAATATGGAACACTGGAGGAACCACATACAAATTTGTAGGCCAACTCATCGATCCTCTCAAGGGTCTCAAAGGGTTTGATATACCTAGGGCTCAACTTTCCCTTCATTCCGAACCTCATCCTCCACTTCGTGGGTGAAACCCAGAGAAAAACACTCTCTCCAATAATAAATGCCATATCATGAACCTTCCGGTCAGAACAACTCTTCTATCTCGACCAGGTTGTACGAAGCCTATCCTGAATCAACTTGACTTTCTCCAAGGCATCATGAACCAAATTCGTGCCCTATTACTTAGCCTCTCCTGGCTCAAACCAACAAACTAGAAAACCACATCGTCTCCTATATAGAGCCTCATAATGAGCAATTTGAATTCTTCGCAAGTGTTAAGAATTGATCCCAAGAACCCTCAAAATCCCTAACGCATGCACAAAGCATGTCATCTAATATCTGAATGAAGCGCTCAGACTGTCCGTTCTTCTGGGGGGTGGAATGTCGTACTCAACTAAACTCATGTGCCTAATCCACACTGCACAGCTCTCCATGAGTATGATGTAGACTACGTTCCCCGATTAGAGATGATGGATACCGGCATGCCATGAAGTTGAACCCATACAATGCTAAATTTCTTCAAAGTCCGTGTGAGAACAACAATGAAGTCCATGGTAACACTCTCCCATTTCAACTTAGGAATATCAAGTCTACGAAGCAAACCGCCTAACCTCTGATGCTCATACATCACTTGTTGACAATTTTTGCACCGCGCTGCGTACTCGAATATGTCTTTCATCATTCTCCTCGACCAATAGTGTTGCCTCTAATCCTGATATAGCGACACCCATATGAATGGAGTATCGCGAACTGTGAGCCTTCACAAGAATCAACTCACGCAACCCATCCACATTGGGTACATATAAAATGTCATTCTTCTATAACACAACGTTATCTAAAATAGAAACCTCCTTGGAATCACCATGCTATATCGTGTTCAGGAAGAGCAAATGGGGTTCGTCATATTGGCGCTCTATAATTCATTCATATAGAGAAGGCCGAGAAACTACGCAAGAAAGAACTCAACGGGGCTCCGAAACATCAAATTCCACAAATTGGTTGGCCAAGACTTGAACATCTCTAGCCAGTGGCCTTTTTTCTGTCGACAGATATGCTAAGTTGCCCAAGCTCTTCTCCTTTCGACTCATGGAAACAGCCACCACATTGGCCTTATATGGATGATATAGAATGGTGATATCATAGTATTTAAGCATCTCTAACCATCTCTGCTGCCGCAAGTTAAGATCTAGCTGCTTGAATAGATGTCGGAGACCCAACGATCGGTATACACCTCACATGGGACACCATACAAATAGTGCCGCTAAATCATCAACACTTGAACAATAACTGCAAATTCCAAGTCGTTGAAAGGATAATTAATCTCATGGGTCTTCAGCAAGTGAGACACATAGGAAATCACCCTAATATATTGCATCAACAATGCGCCAAGGCCAACACGTGACACATAACAATATACCATGTAAGATCATGAACCCGTAAGCAATACAACCAGTGGGGTTGTAGTCAAAACACGGTTGAGCTTCTGAAAGTTCGCCTCATACTCCTTAGAAAATTTGGAAGGAGCAGTCTTTTGGGTCCATCTTGTCATAGGTTCAGCAATGGACGAGAAACCCTCTATGAAACGGCGATAATACTCGACCAAACCAGGTAATGTCTGATGTAGTAGCTGAAGACGGTCTGGGACAACTCTCAACTACTTTAACCTTCTTCGAATCTACCTTGACCCCCCAATCGATACCACATGACCCAAAAACACCATTGAATCAAACTAGAATTCACACTTTGAGAATTTAGCATAAAACTTCTTCTCTCTCAAGTTCTATAGCACGATCCTTAGATGCTGCTCATAATAATTCTTATTGTGGTAGTATACCAAGTTGTCATCAATAAACACAATGAAGAATGAATCAAGGTTTGGCTGTAATACACTATTCAACAGGTTCATAAATATTGTTGGGGCGTTGTCAACCCAAATGACATCACAAGAACACGTAAAGTTGTAAAAGCATTCATTAGAATATTCAGATCCCAAGTATTCAACTGATGATACCTGACTGCAAATTAATCTTCGAGAACACTATGGCACCATTTAGCTGATCAAATAAGTCACTAATACATAGCAACACATACATGTTCTTCACTGTAACATTTTTCAACAGTTGATAACCAATATACATGTGCATAGAACCATCATTGTTCTTTTCACACAAAATTGGAGCACCCCAAGGCGACAAAGTAGGCTGAAGAGGTTTTTCCTCATCCACCGGATGACCCTTCCATTGAACCATTGTTGAAGCAATGTTGTTTGGTCTCAATTTATTGACATGTCTGTCGAAGATATCCACCGACTTCTAAATATAAGTCAAATCCTTGTCCAATTGGACTGTGCTAAAGTCTAAAATAAGATATGGATGGCCAGAAAACTTATGGAGCATAGAAATATGGAACACTGGAGGAACCATATACAAATTTGTAGGCCAACTCATCGATCCTCTCAAAGGTCTCAAAGGGTCTGATATACCTAGGGCTCAACTTGCCCTTCTTTCTGAACCTCATCATGCACTTCGTGGGTGAAACCCGAGGCAAAAAACTCTCTCCAATAATAAATGCCATATCACGAACCTTCCGGTCAACATAACTCTTCTATCTCGACCAGGTTGTACGAAGCCTATCCTGAATCAACTTGACTTTCTCCAAAGAATCATGAAACAAATTCGTGCCCAATTACTTAGCCTCTCCTGGCTCAAACCAACCAACTAGACAACCACATCGTCTCCTATATAGAGCCTCATAATGAGCCATTTGAATTCTCCGCAAGTGTTAAGAATTGATCCCAAGAATCCTCTAACTCCATAACGCAGGCACGGAGCATGTCATCTAATATCTGAATAGTGCGCTCGGACTGTCCGTTCTTCTGGGGGGGAATGTCGTACTCAACTCAACTCATCTGCCTAATCCACACTGCACAGCTCTCCATGAGTACGATGTACACTACGTTCCCCGATTAGAGATGATGGATGCCGGCATGCCTTGAAGTTGAACCCATACAATGCCAAATTTCTTCAAAGTCCGTGTGAGAACAATAATGAAGTCCATGGTAACACTCTCCCATTTCCAATCAGGAATATCAAGTTTACAAAGCAAACCTCCTAGCCTCTGATGCTCATATATCACTTGTTGACAATTTTTGCACTGCGCTGCATACTCGAATATGTCTTTCATCATTCTCCTCCACAAATAGTGCTGCCTCAAATCCTGATATAGCAACACCTATATGAATGGATTATCGCGAACTGTGAGTCGTCACAAGAATCAACTCACGCAACCCATCCACATTGGGTACGTATAAAATGTCATGCTTCTGTAACACAGCGTTATCTAAAATAAAAACCTCCTTGGCATCACCATGCTATATCGTGTTAAGGACAAGCAAATGGGGTTCGTCATATTGGCGCTCTATAATTCATTCATATAAAGAAGGCCGAGAAACCATGCAAGCAAGAACTCAACTGGGCTCCGAATCATCCAATTCCACAAATTGGTTGGCCAAGACCTGAACATCCCTAGCTAGTGGCCTTTTTTCTGTCGGTAGATATGCTAAGCTGCCCAAGCTCTTCTCCTTTCGACTCATGGAAGAAGCCACCACATTGGCCTTATCGGGATGATATAGATTGGTGATAACATAGTCTTTAAACATATCTAACCATCTCTGCTGCCGCAAGTTAAGATCTAGCTGCTTGAATAGATGCTGGAGACCCAACGATCGGTATAGACCTCACATGGGACACCGTACAAATAGTGCCGCTAAATCATCAACACATGAACAATAACTGCAAATTCCAAGTCATTGAAAGGATAATTAATCTCATGGGTCTTCAGCTAGTGAGACACATAGGCAATCACCCTAATATCTTGCATCAACAACGCGCCAAGGCCAACACGTGACGCATAACAATATACCATGTAAGATCATGAACTCGTATGCAATACCAACACTGGGGTTGTAGTCAAAAACACGCTTGAGCTTCTGAAAGTTTGCCTCACACTCCTTAGAACATTTGAAAGGAGCACTCTTTTGGGTCCATCTAGTCATAGGTTCAGCAATGGACGAGAAACCCTCTATGAAACGGCATTAATACTCGGCCAAACCAAGTAAGGTCTGATGTAGTAGCTGAAGACGGTCTGGGACAACTCTCAACTGCTTTAATCTTCTTCGGATCTACCTTGACCCCCCACTCGATACCACATGACCCAAAAACACCATTGAACCAAACTAGAATTCACACTTTGAGAATTTACCATAAAACTTCTTCTCTCTCAAGTTCTAGAGCACGATCCTTAGGTGCTGCTCATGATAATTCTTACTGTGGTAGTATACCAAGTTGTCATCAATAAACACAATGAAGAATGAATCGAGATTTGGCTGTAATACACTATTCAACAGGTTCATAAATATTTCTGGGGCGTTGTCAACCCAAATGACATCACAAGAACACGTAGTGGCTATTATAAGTTGTAAAAGCATTCGTTAGAATATTCAGATCCCAGATATTCAACTGATGATACCCTGACTGCAAATTAATCTTCAAGAACACTATGGCACCATGTAGCTGATCAAATAAGTCAATAATACACAGCAACACATAAATGTTCTTCACTGTAATAGTTGAAAACCAATACACATGTGCATAGAACCATCATTGTTCTTCACACGCAAAATTGGAGCACCCCAAGGCGACACACTAGGCTGAATGAAATCCTTATCAAGGAAATATTGTAACGGATCCTTTAACTTCTTCAACTCTGCTGCGGTGATACGATATGGTGGGATAGAAATAGGTTGAGTTCCCGACAACAAGTGAAAGCCCATATTGATATCTCTATCGAGTGGCATTCCTGGAAGATCTACCTGAAATAAATATGCAAAGTCTCTCCCTAGATAAGAATCAAACCCCTACTCAACCATCTGCTGAGAATTTATAAATGACACAACCTTTCTAGGTATATAATCTTATATACCCCTCTACTCTAACCAAGGCAAGCTTGGCATAGTCAATGTCATAGTCTTGGTGTGACAATACATAGTAACATGATAAGGTGACAACCACTCTATGCCCATGATAACATCAATGTCTGCCATATTAAGTAACAATAGGTCAACTCTTGCCTCAGAACCACCAATAACAACTAAACACGACCGATACACACGGTACCCAAAAATAGAATCTCCTCAAACGTGGAAACGTAAATAAGATAACTCAAAGAATCACGAGATATATCAAAATACGAAGCAGTTATATGACACATATAAATATGTATATCCCGGATCGAATAAGACTGATGCATCTCTATGAAAAAATAAAACCATACCTGTGATGACTATGTTTGAAGTGACTGCCTATGTCCTACCCTAAAAACATAGAATCTGGCTTGGCCTCCACATCTTGAGCGACCTTTCTCCGCCTGTCCCCCACTCCTAGTTGGCTGTGCGGGTAGAGCGGCAACTAGAGCAGTAACCATGGTTTGTGAAGTCTATGGACCTAACTGAATCCGTGGAGCTCGAGTAGTCTGTGGAGGTGTACCTCTCACGAGCCCGGAGCAGTCTCTCACCATATGGCGGGTATCACCTCACCTAAAGCATGCTCTCGGTGGGCTTGTCTTCTAGGACTAACTCGGTCGTGGTCGACTGGACTAACCGCTAAAGGAACCTCGTGCAGAAGGTGCACTGGAAAGTGGCTAAGCAAAGTGTGCCACCTGAGACCACGTAATAACCATAGCACCACTAGAAGCTAGAAGTTCTGAGTGAACTGGACGACTCACACATCCTCTACCAGGAGGGATTGTAGCTGTAGTGTGGCCACTACTAAATCCTCCGGTACCTCAATGTTTTTTGGCCTCCCTATCCTCTCTCTCATGGCCCCGCATACGCTCGAACCTCCATGCGATCTCTACCACATGTTGATGTGGGGTATCTGTCTCCCACATTTGAGCCATTCTAAACCTAATATAGTTGCAACCCTTGATGAATCAGCAGACTCACTTCCAAATTGTAGAAAACAATGTAGGGGCATGTCTGGTAAAATCACTGAATCTAATAGCATACTCTGACACAGACATAATACTTGGGGAACGAACTCTCCCAAAAATATCTCTTAAAAACAAAGTCCATATAAATGAAGTTGCATCAGCTGGGTGACGTGATGAATTCGTTGTATCCCCAGGCGAACTACATGAAAACCCGGGGTGGTTCAGACCCATTGCATTAAAGTTGTAATTCCCCCGCAATATTAACTGCCATAGTTGAGGCTTGACACTTATGATTAAGGTGTCCTATTCCACATATATCGCATGTTGCATGAGGCTCATTGTGTATCGAGGGTAAGGTCAGCTTCCTTATTCTTGCCATGGCATCAAGATGTACCTGCAGTGATGTGTAAGCATAAACTAGGTGAACACTACTTGATCTTCTTCTTCTTTCAGCAATTTCAGAGGGCCACTGATTTTGCATCTTCAGGTAACTCATCGAGAATAGTGACAATCTCCTCTGGAGTCTTTTTCATCAACGGACCTGCAACTGCATTGCTCAATGTTCTCTGAGAGGTCGGTGTCAATCCATCCCAAAAATTCTGGAAGTGCATCCAGGGTTCAATTCAGCTATGTTGACACTTTCACACTATCTCCTTAAGGTTGTACCCAGCTTCAAACACAGTCTCAGTCCCGTTCTAGCTGAAGTTATGTATTTATCTTCATAACTTTCCCATTTTATCTGAGGAGAAATATCTAGCAAGAAATTTTCTTGTCATCTTCTCCCATGTTCTAATAGATCCCTCCGTCAAGCTTCGAAGCTAGTGATTTGCATTATCTTTAAGTGTGAAGTGGAATGCCCTTAGATAAACTACATCTTGTGAAGCACCATTATATTGAAGGATGTTCATGATCTCCTCACAGTCCATCAGATGATTGTTTGGATCTTCATTTATCTTTCTTATGAAGACACAACTATTTTGGAGAGTTTAGAGAAACCCTTGATTCAATTAGAAATTATTTGCTGCAACTAGAGTTGATCTCACACTTGATAAACCTTGATTATAGACAGGTCTAGCATAAACTCCAAGTGGTCTCCCTTGGCCGAGAGCTATGTTTCCAAACTGGTCTGCACCCAGGGATTGATTCTGATCCATTCTTAAAGCGTTGTCCTCCTCATAAGCAATTTGTGCATCTCTCAGTGCTGCTTCTTCAACATCTTTTACAGCGTTTTCTTTAAGTTGGGTTGCTTCTCTCGCAGCCAAGTCAACATTATCATCATCTCCCGCTATCTTTTCTTTGGTTGAGGATTGCCTTACCTTCTCTAAATTCTCTGGGATATTTCTTTCCTTCCTCAGTTGTTGCGATTGTTTCGCAATCTCTTGTTCGTATGGTTTTAATTCCTTGCCAAAAGATCGAGTCATTCATCAATATAACAACACCAAACGTAAAACGAAAAAATAAAAATAAAAAGAAAATTCCTAAATGAGCACTAAAAACTATTTCAAACACTATTGATCACCAATCCCAGGCAACGACGCCAAAATTTGACAAGCTTGAAACACACACTAAAATATGCTCGCTAGTCGAATATAGTAAATTATAATATCGTATCCATAAGGATTGGAGTTAAACAATATTATCATAGTTTATAGCTAGATTGCTATCCAGGATTATCAACAAGTGGGGTTTAAATGATTAAAAATAGAATTAACTAAAAGTCTGAACTATTGGCTAATGAAAATCAGCTCAAGTATTAAAAAAGGAAGTTATCAATTGGGTGAGATAGGGTTGAAGGGGTAGGCGCAAGACAAATGTTTAATATTTAACTCTAGTTAATTCACTTATGAAGTTCAAGTTAGTCTCTCGAATTCACTTGGTTATTAATTCAATTGACTAGTAAAAACTCCTCTCTTGATTAAGCCTCCACCTCACAATATGAACCAATTTTATGTACGTGAAGATACACAAGAATTCATAGTGGATCGGTATTTAGGAGAACCTCTCTTTATTATCCTCCTAACTAGATGTAAAGAGCCGTAAAATTAGTAGGTCCCTGTGTTGTTATAACCGTGGAAATTCTTAAACGGTACTATTTTGGGTAAAAAGTATCCCCGAACTTCAAATATTAAATTTTCCAGAAATCGCGCGTTATGCGAAGCACTATGCGATTGCATAACAGCTATGCAGACCGCATAGTGGTCGCATACCTGGACAGTTTGCTATCCATTTTGAGGACAACTATGCGGCCTAGAAGGCGATCACATTTCAAGAATGCCCCGCATAGTTGTTGCATTCTTGCACCATGGATTTTGCGAGGGAGGGTATGTGATGCACTATGAGATAACATAACAGGTATGCAGACCTCATAGTGGTCACATACCTAGGCAGTCCGGTCTCTTTTTGGCCGATTTTGAAGGCCATTTATGCGACAGGAATGCAGACCGAATAGCAGGAATGCGAGGCCGTATCTCTCTATACGGGCTCCTATTTTCTAAATTTAAAACCCGAACCCCTATTTTATAAAACACCTTTTCCTTTCATTTTTAACGATCCTCTGACCAAAAATAGAGAGAGAAGAAGAGATTTCTTGAGAGAGATGGTTTCAACATCATCCAATTTGGTTTTCCAAAATCACTCAAGCCTAGAAATTATCAAGTTATTGTCATCTTCTTCACTCAAAGAGGTAAGCCTTCACCCTATTTCCCCAATTTCTCAGATTTTTGTAAGAATAAAACACACATAGGCTGGGTCTTGAAATTAAAAAGTGAAACCTTGCATGCATGTCAATAATCTTCCATAATCTAGCAAATGGGAAGTAAGCTAGGGAAATATTTCACTAAAAAAAGGGTAGTTAATCTAAAGGACCAGATAATAATTGATAAAATGCCCAAATTAGTCCAAGGTTCCTAACCCTAAGTTTGAATGTGTCACATTGTAAATTAGATTGAAGGCGTTAGAAGGTCCGGTGATTTTTGATAGAAATTATAGAGAAATTCCAACTCAAGGTATGTATGGCTAACTCTAATCCTCATATGATAAATCAATGATGCTCACTTTCCGGGTATGATTGTCTTGTCGGATATCTATGGAATTTTATGTGTTCTATGTGCCTAATTGAAGGATCTCTGTTCTATGTCATTCCAATGTAATACCACATCGTTGTGCTACTTAAGTATATGAGTTGTGACCATTTTATTCCTTCTTCTACTATGTCTGTGATCCATGCAAGTGATGGGTGTGGTAGTTATGAAAGACTAGAATAGTACGAAATATGAATCAAAAGTTGCTATGATATGAAATGTGGGTAAAGAGACGGTAATGATGTGAAATGCGAAACATTAGGTTGAATTATTGTGAAATATGAATTAATGGAAGGCATGGTTATGGAATTTGGATTAAAGGAAGAATTGTTGTGAAAGGTGTATCAAAAGATTCTAATGACCTGAAAGACGAATCAAACAACAATATGTGTTGGGGATCAAAAAGGTTAAAATTGATGCAAGTGATCTAAAACACCCATAATTGTACCAGGAGAATATCCGAGGGGTGAGAAGGCCTATCCGGTCTGGCTGGGATCGTACTCCATGTTGTACACATGGATGACTTGATATTGTGATATGATTATGATTTTATGATGATTATTCTCCTCACTGTTTACAGTTGAGATGGCCTAGCCGATCGGGCAGAGATCAGACTTCGTGTGTTGTGCACAAGCCACGGTATTAGCCTACCCTATTCGGGAAGTGATCGGAATCCGTGAGTACAAGCCACGGTGGTTATATGTGATATGATTTAAATTAGGACCTCACCTAGGATTGCTTCGCTGATCGGGCAGAGATCGGACTCCGCGTGACAACGACACAGTGGATCAGTAATAATAATAACAAGATGAACTGAAAAGTACATTAACTAAATGATGGCAAAACGGGATGAGGGTTGTGGTAACTCTTATTTGTGTTTTTCCTTACCTTGGTGTATTGTTATATGATGCCTCTATTTGTTTTGATTGTTGGTGTTTATCCTATCTATAGTAGGTTTGTTCATACATAATAGTTCTATTCAATGGTACTAACGTCCCTTTTACCGGGGGTGCTAGATCTTTAAAATGAATGTAGGTGGTTGTGTAGCAGGTAGCGCTGATCGTCGTTAGTGGTGCTTTTTTCTCCATCTTTTCAGCGGTCTTGGTGAGCCTCACTTCCTCTCGAGGCTATGTGTAAATCATGTTGACTAATTTTGTTTATGTCATTCCTTTTGAGGTATAGTCGGGGCCTTGTTACCGGCACGTCTATGTATTTTTCTCTCTACTCTTAGAGGCTCCGTAGACATTATGTGGGTTGTAAACATATTATGGGTAGTTGTTGCACTTACTCGTAACCGTGGTCCCGTATCTGGAATGTTGTACTTAGTATGTCTGTTTTGGTAATATCTATTGTTGAAAATGTTAAAAGAAGAAAGGGATTTATGTGGTAACCGCATGCTTGATGCTATTTTTCTGTTTCACTTATAAAATGTACATTATGAACACGGGGAAATGCATCGGGTAGGAAAGGCAAATACAGGTTCGCTTGACCGAGTTCATCCGATTAAGCGCCGGTCTCGTCCGTTGATTTTGGGGCGTGACAAACTGGGTATCAGAGCCTAAGGTTTTAAAAGTGTCACAGGATGTCTCGGAGCCATGTCTAGTAGAGCCATTCTTATCAGTGTGTTGTCGACCACATCCATAATTAGGGGGTGGCATGGACATTTAGGAAAGTACCCTTTTATTGCTATTATATATCGTGCAATGTTGTGGAAGGTGAGGTTGTCTATCCCTAACTCGTCATTGTTCTAATTTTCAGTAAATGACACCCAAGAAGAGAGCTCGACTCGGCCTCGAGGCCAATGCCACCCCAGGAGTGGCCGTGAATTCTTTATTTGGTGGTGCGGGCGAGAATGATTCCCTGACCCTGAATCTTCCTGACACTTCCATCCCAGGCCAATATATTCCTATTCCTGCTCCAGCGGAGGGTGCTACGGTTCCTCCCGCTGATGTTTCTGATCCTTCTTCTATCCCAGCTTCTGGTTTTGGTATTCCTGATAGGGACCTTAGGGGAGCTATTCAGATGTTGACTCAGCTAGTGGCCTCCCAAGACCAAAGATCACATGTTACCCCTGTAACCTCTAGCGATCAAAGGTATTCTTTAGGTTCCAGGGTCAACCAGTTTATGCAGTTAGCCCATCCAAAGTTCACAGGCACTGACTCGGAGGCCGACCCTTATGATTTTATAGATGAGATGTACAAGACTCTTCGGGTTATGAAGGCTACCGAGACAGAGAGGGTCGAGTTAGCTTCCTGTCATTTGAGTGGAGCAGAGTATTCATGGTTTGAGATGTGGGAGGATTCCCGTGTGATGAGTTTGTAGGTGCTTTGATGGATCATTTCTTGCCTGCCGAGACCATGGCAGCTCGCACTACAGAATTTGAGCTCCTCAAGAAGGGCAGCAAGAGTGTGTGGGAGTATCATATGGAGTTCGTGCGCTTGTCCAAGTATGCTGTCCACGTGATGCCGAATATGGATGCAAGAGTTCGCCGGTTTGTTCAGGTCCTTTCTCTCTTCGTTATAAATGAAGATACTACAGCTTCTCTACATTCAAGTATGGACTATGGGAAGATTGTAGGATTTTTCCAGACTACGGAGGCTCAAAAATTAAAGATAATGATGGAGAGAGAGAGCGAATTAGTAGAACCCGGTCGGCGGGCAGCCATGGGGGTTCCTTTGGAGGAGGGAGATATGTTCCTGGAAGAGGGTCATCAGGAGCATCCCAGTCTCATGCTCAGTCATCAGCTAGTGCCCCATCACTAGGGCGTTACCATCATCATCAGTCGGTAGGTCGTTTTGGGGCCAGTTCTGGCGGCATGGTGTTCCATCAGCCAGGCCGTTCAAGTAGGAGATTCCAGAAGCAGCAAAAGGGCCCATGCCCCAAGTGCGAGAGGTTTCATACCGGGCCCTGTTATCTAGATCGGCCAATATGCTATGGTTGTCGGGTGAGGGGTCATATTTATAGGGACTGCCCTTTATCCAGCCAGGGTGCAGGATGGGGTGCCGCCCAACCATCTAGTTCTTCAGCTGCTACATCTTCAGCACGCCCACCAGCCCGAGGCCCTTCAACACCAGCAGGGCGTGGTGCAGCCAGGGGTGGTGCCCAAGGTCGGGGAGGACCCAGTCGATTTTATGCTTTGAGTGGTATCCAGAGTGCGGAGGCTTCTCCAGATGTTGTGCCAGGTATTCTGACTATTCAAACACATGATGTTTATGCTCTTATTGATCCCGGGTCTTCTTTGTCATATGTTACTCCCTTTATTGCATTAAGTTTTGGGGTAGAACCCGAACAGCTTCATGAGCCATTCTTCGTGTCGACTCCGGTTGGTGATCCTATTACGGCCGTGTGAGTCTATAGTAATTGTGTTTTCATGGTGTGTGGTCGGGATACCACGGCCGATCTTATTTATCTAGGAATGATGGATTTTGATGTGATTATGGGGATGGATTGGCTCTACTCGTGCTTTGCTAAACTCGACTGCCGACCCAGAATTATGAGGCATGAGTTTCCTGAGGAACCAGTTATTGAATGGAAGGGGAATGATGTTGTGCCAAGAGGCAGGTTTATTTCCTACCTTAAGGCCTCGAAGATGATCATGAAGGGGTGTATCTACCACTTGGTCCGGGATGCGGACACCACTTCAGAGGTGCCTACTCCTGAATCCGTGATTGTTGTGTATGAGTTTCTTGAGGTTTTTCCGGATGAGCTTCCTCGGATTCCACCTGATAGAGAGATTGATTTCGGGATTGATGTATTGCCAGATACGCATCCAATATCTATTCCACCATATCGAATTGTGCCAGCAGAATTGAGAGAGTTAAAAGAGCAATTGAAGGACCTATTAGAAAAGGGTTTGGTTAGGCCTAGTGTGTCGCCTGAGGCGCACCGGTTCTATTTTTCAGAAATAAGGATGGATCGCTTAGGATGTTTATTTATTATCGGCAGCTCAACAAGGTCACCATCAAGAATAAATACCCATTGCCTCGGATAGGTGATTTATTCGATAAATTGCAAGGTGCTAGATTCTTCTCAAAGATTGATTTACGGTCCAGGTATCACCAGTTAAAGATCATAGAGCAAGATATTCCTAAGGCCGCCTCCAGGACTCGTTATGGGCACTTCGAATTCTTGGTAATTTCTTTTGGACTAACTAATGCTCCAACAACTTTTATGGATCTTATGAATCAAGTTTTCAAACCGTTTCTTGACTCTTTTGTGATTGTCTTCATTGGCGATATGCTTGATTATTCGCGAAGTCAGGAAGACCATGCTAATCACCTTATGGCAATTCTGCACACTCTTCATCAGCACCAATTGTAAGCAAAGTTTCCAAATTGTGAGTTTTGGCTAGAATCAGTCACCTTTTTGGGCCATGTTGTTTCCAGGGAAGGGATTCGGGTTGATACCCAAAAGATTACAGCGGTAAAGGATTGGCCTAGACCAACGACCCTGACAAAGATACACAGTTTCTTGGGTTTGGGTGGATATTATCGGAGGTTCGTGGACGGATTCTCTACCCTCGCCTCCCCATTGACTAAGCTGACGCAGAAAACGGTTAAGTTCCAGTGGTCCGGTGCTTGTGAAAAGAGTTTCCATGAATTGAAATTTAAATTGACTTCGTCACCAGTGTTCACCTTGCCAGAAGGTTCGGAGGGATTTGTAGTATATTGTGATGCTTCAAGGGTTGTTTTGGGGTGTGTCTTCGTGCAGTGTGGTAAAGTTATAGCTAATTCTTCAAGGCATCTCAAGAATCACGAAAAGAATTATCTGACGCATGATTTAGAGCTCGCGGTGGTTGTGTTTGCATTAAGAATCTGGCAGAATTATCAATATAGGGTCCATGTGGACGTGTTCACAGGCCACAAGAGTCGTAAGTATTTATTCAAGCAGAAGGAGTTGAAGCTAAGGCAACGGAGGTGGTTAGAATTTCTCAAGGACTATGATATGAATATTTTGTACCATCCAAGGAAGGCGAATGTGGTAGCCGATGCTCTTAGTCGGAAATCCATGGGTAGCTAGGCACATTTTGGAAGCCGTTCAGAGGCTTTTGGCTCGGGATGTTTATCAGTTGGCTAGTCTGGGGGTCTGTCTTTCGACCTCAGGCGAAGGGGATGCCGTGGTGCATAGTGGAGAAGAATCTTCCCTTGTAGCAGAAGTCAAGGGAAAGCAATGCAGGGATCCGACTTTGGCACAATTGAGGGAAGCAATTTTGAATCACAAGACTTCAGCATTGTCACTCGGCAACGATGACGGTGTCCTGCGGTGTCAAGAGAGGTTATGTGTTCCTAATGTGGATGATCTCCGGGAAAGGGTAATGGCAGGGGCTCCTAATTCCAGGTATTCCGTACACTCAGGTTCTATGAAAATGTATCACGATATGAAGGAAATTTATTGGCGGAATGGTATGAAGAGGGGTGTGGCGGACTTTGTGGCTAAATGTTCAAATTGTCAGCAAGTGAAGGTCAAGCATCAGAGGCGCGGTGGGTTGACGCAGCGTATGGAAATACCGATGTGGAAATGGGAGATAATAAATATGGACTTTGTGGTAGGTTTACCCCGCACTCAGCGAAAGTTCGACTCGATTTGGATGATAGTGGATCGACTCACGAAATCAGCTCACTTCTTGCCAGTCAAGTCCACCGGTACCGCAGAACAGTACGCTCACTTGTATATCAAAGAAATAGTCACGCTCCATAGGACTCCAGTATCTATTATCTCGGATTGAGGGGCCCAGTTTACAGCTAACATTTGGAGAAAATTTCAGCAAGGTTTGGGTACTCAGGTAAATCTCAGCACAACATTCCATCAAAAAACTGATGGGCAGGCAGAGCGGACCATTTAGACGCTTGAAGACATGTTACGAGCTTGTGTATTATATTTCAAGGGTAGTTGGTATAATCACTTGCCGCTTATAGAATTTTCTTGTAATAACAGTTTCCATGTTAGTATTCAAATGGCCCCATTTGAGGCATTGTATGGAAAGAGATGTAGATCTCCGACCGGATGGTTTGAGGTTGGTGAGGCAAAATTGTTAGGACCATACCTTGTGCACCAAGCTATGGAAAAAGTTAGAGTTATTCAGGAGATGATGAAATCTGCTCAGAGTCGTTAGAAATCCTATGCGGGCGTTCGTCGTAGAGATTTGGAATTCCAAGTAGATGATTGGGTATTCTTGAAGATGTCTCCCATGAAGGAAGTAATGCGGTTTGGGAATGTGGCTTATAGGCTGGAATTACCCCTGAGATGTCATTAGTGCACCCGGTAGTCCATGTGTCTATGTTGAAGAAAGTGGTTGGAGATCCATCAGCCATCGTGCCAGTTGAGGCTATTGAAGTTAATGAAGAATTATCGTATGAAGAGGTTCTAGTTGCTATTCTTGATAGGCAAGTTCGTAGGTTGAGGAACAAAGAAATTACTCAAGTTAAAGTGTTGTGGAGAAGGCAGCAAGTTGAGGAAGCCAAGTGGGAAGCAGAAAATGAAATGAAAGTAAAATATCCCCATTTGTTTGAATAAATCTAGTATTGATCGTGCGAACCGTCATCTCTACGAAATTATATGTTATGTTCAGTTTGTGCCAAAGCACCCCATTTTCCCCTAATTGCTCTACTATTGTAACTTCTCAAGTTGTGCCGTAATTCTGTATGTTGTGATTATTTGAGTAATGTGCAACACCTTGGAGTAAATGAAATTATGTCAAACTCATGTGATGGTTAAATGATTATTTAAATTGTAGATTGGAAATGATTAATTGAAGTGTATACGGCATGTTGAAGTAATTGAATTATACGAGACTTGTCGAGGTAACCAAATTATGTGCAAGGCCATGAAATAACTAGTTATGTGTGGAATTGGTTAAGAACATGTGTTTCGGGGGATCTCTGACAGTTAGATAGGCCTAATTACAGAAGAAACTCTTGCAAAATTTTCAGAAAATACCGGAGTTAGTAGAAATTGGGGGTTGGCATATTGTGTTTTCAGAACAAATGATTTCCCGATCCTCATTCGAGGACGAATGATTTTTAAGTGGGGGGGATGTAAAGACCCGTAAAATTCCTATGTCAAAAAAATAATGCCCGAGTAAGTTCCCGTGCTGTTACAACTATGAAAATTCTTAAAATCCTACTATTTTGGGTAAAAAGTATCCCAGAACAAGAAAGATTAGAATTTCCAGAAATTGCACGTTATGCGACGCACTATTCGATCGCATAACAGGTATGCGGACCGCATAGTGGTCGTATACCTGGACAGTTTGCTGTCTATTTTGAGGACAGCTATGTGGCCTAGAACGCGATCGCATTTCATGAATGCGGGCCGCATAGTTGTCGCATTCTTGCCCCATGGTTTTTGTGAGGGAGGTTATGCGATCGCATAACAGGTATGCGAACCTCATAGTGGTCGCATACCTGGGCAGTCTGGTCTCCTTTTGGCCCATTTTGAGGGCCATTTATGCGACATGAATGTGGACCGCATAGCAGGAATGGGATCACATTCTTGGATGCATCTCTGTGTCATGGCTCCTATTTTCTAAATTTAAAACCCGAACCACTGTTTTATAAAACACCTTTTCCCTTCACTTTTAACGATCTTCTAACCAAAAATAGAGAAAAGAAGAGAGTTCTTGAGAGAGAAGGTTTCAACATCATCCAATTTTGTTTTCCAAAATCACACACGCCCGAAAATTATCAAGTTATTGTCATCTTCTTTAGTCAAAGAAGTAAGCCTTCACCATATTTCTCGAATTTCTCAGATTTTTTTAAGAATAAAACACATATAAGTTGGGTCTTGAAAATAAAAAGTGAAACTTTGCATGCATGTGAATATTCTTCCATAATATAACAAAGGGAACTAAGCTAAGGCAATCTTTCACTAAAAAGGGGTAGTTAATCTAAAGGACCACATAATAATTGATAAAATGCCCAAATTAGTCCAAGGTTCCTAACCCTAAGTTTCAATGTGTCACATTGTAAATTAGATTGATGGCGTTAGAAGGTCCGGTGATTTTGGATAGAAATTATAGAGATATTCCAACTCAAGGTATGTATGGCTAACTCTAATACTCATAGGATAAACCCATGATGCTCACTTTCCGGGTATGATTCTCTTGTCGGATATATATGGAATTTTTGTGTTCTATGTGCCTAATTGAGGGATCTTTGTTTCTATGTCATTCCATGATTATACCATATCGTTGTGCTACTTGAGTATTTGAGTTGTGATCATTTTATTCCTTGTTCTACTATGTTTGTGATCCTTGAAAATGATGGGTGTGGTAATTATGAAAGACTAGAATGGTATGAAATATGAATCAAAAGTTGCTATGATATGAAATGTGGGTAAAGAGACGGTAATGACGTGAAATGCAAAACATGAGGTTGAATTGTTCTGAAACATGAGTTAATGGAAGTGATGGTTATGGTTTATGGATTAAAGGAAGAATTGTTGTGAAAGGTGAATCAAAGAATTCTAATGATATGAAAGACGAATCAAAGAACAATATGCGTTGGGGATCAAAAAGGTTAAAATTGATGCAAGTGATCTAAAACACCCATAATTGTACCAGGAGAATGTCCGAGGGGTGAGAAGGCCTATCTGGTCTGGCTAGGATCAGACTCCATGCCATACACATGGATGACTTGATATTGTGATATGATTATGATTTGGTGATGATTATTGTCCTTGTTGTTTACAATTGAGATGGCCTAGCCGATCGGGCAGAGATTGGAATTCGTGTGTTGTGCACAAGCCACGATGTTAGTCTAGCCAATTAGAGTAGAGATCGGACTCCATGAGAACAAGCCACGGTTGTTATATGTGATGTGATTGAAATTCGAACATCACCTAGGATAGCTTAGCCGATCGGGCAGAGATCGGACTCCGTGTGACAACGACACGGTGGATCAGTAATAATATTAACAAGATGAAATTAAAATTACATTAACCAAAAGAATGCAAAACGGGATGAAGGTTGTGGTAACTCTTGTTTGTGTTTTTCCTTGCCTCGGTGTATTGTTATCTGATGCCTCTATTTGTGTTGAATGTTGATGTTTATCCTATCTAGAGTAGGTTTGTTCATACATACTAGTTCTATTCAATAGTACTAAAGTCCCTTTTGTCGGGGGCACTACATCTTTTAAATGGATGTAGGTGGTTCTGTAGCAGGTAGCGCTGATCGCCGTTACTGGTGCCTTTTCTCTCCATCTTTTCAGCAGTCTTGGTGAGCTTCACTTCTTCTCGGGGCTGTGTGTAAATCATGTTGACTCATTTAGTTTATTTCATTCCTTTTGAGGTATATCCGGGGCCTTATTATCGGCACGTCTATGTATTCTTCTCCGTACTCTTAGAGGCTCCGTAGACACTATGTGGTTTGTAAACATATTTTGGGTAGTTGTTGTACTTACTTGTAACCGTGGTCCCGTATCGGGAATGTTGTACTTAGTATGTATCTTTGGTAATATCTAATTTTGAAAATGTTAAAAGAAGAAAGGGATTTATGTGGTAACAGCATGATTGATTCTATTTTGCTGTTTCACATATAAAATGTACATTATGAACATGGGGAAATGCATCGGGTAGGAAAGGCAAATACAGGTTCGCTTGACCGGGTTCATCAGGTTGGGCGTCGGTCTCGTCCCTCGGTTTTGGGGCATGACACTAGGTTTAGTAAACAAATCAACTAGCCTCTTTCGATTACTAAGAAGAATGAATGACTTCAACCAACAAAATATAATGCAAAGATATCACAAGCTATGCCTCTCTCAACTACATTAACAAGGTAATATAGATGCAACGGTTACAACATCCGAAACAATTCAGTACATAAAACAATAGTTAATATCCACAAACAAGTATCAACACACCAAATCTATCAAAACCTAAAGAGAAATACTTCATAGACATGGAGTAATTCATCACAATTAAGTTTAAAGTAAAGAAAAACACATAACAATACAAAATCTTGTCTTGAGTTGGGATTGAATTATGAATTCCTTGTGCTCTTGCTTCTCCAACTTCTCTTTAGCCTCCTTAGCCCTTTGAAAAACCTTTCTAACGATATATTTTGGAGACCAAACGGATTTCAGCGAAAAGTTATGTGCATTTTATTGGACAATATGTAGTATGCCTGCTTGATTCTTCGTTTCGTTCTTAAAGTGCACTATCACATGTTGATCATCGAACACGATCCCAACTTAATCCTTGGGCTTTTATGCAAACTTCAATGCTCCGGAATAGCTTGAATTCATTCAATGACATCTACATAGATCGGAATCACTCCTACAAGACATAAAATACACAATTAGGGAAAAACCTAGCTATTAAAGATTAAACTCAATTAAAGTGGAGTAAATACGAATGCAATAAAAGACTAAACACGATATTATAGACTACCATCAACACCCCACACTTAAACCGTTGCTCGTCCTCGAGCAATCAGACAACACTTTATAAATACACAACCTTATTAAATAACTCTCCTATCTCATCACACGAAGAATATTTAAAATAGACTAAGCATAATAGTTTAACAGCTTCACCTCAAGAATTGACACACAAGCACCACGCATTATTCACAACTTACTCACTTACTCTAACATAGAGGTGAATGGCATTACCTTTCCTTCAGGAATCATGTGCCCTCACACAACAATAGAGAGTAGTTCCACATATATTAAAATTAAATAACAATTCGGAACATCAAATAGAAATAATTCACTCACTCTTATAAACAACATTCATATTCTACAAAATATGAACCATATTCTTGCCCGTAGTGTACTACTCTACTAATTGAGCTAATTAAGTCAATGATCAAGTATTTAATAGGTTGTAATGTAGGCTGCGGGACAGTTAGGATATTTATTTAAATATAAGGGTGACTGCATCTCCTTAAGCACATTACTACTAAAAAGAAAAAACTTACTTTAATCCCTTAAGATACCCGTCGAATGATATCCATCGTCGGGAAAAATCATAAATTTTCAAAATTTTAACGTTTTTTCATTTTTTTTCTAACTACTAAAAAGAAAAAACTAACACATATACATACAACATACAAATATTCCCCACCCCACACTTAAAGTTTTGGCATGTCACCATACACAATTAAAAAGCATAAGGTAGAGGAACTAGTGCACACATCCACGCACATGCCACATCCAAAATAATGCACACATCCACACAGACATCTTTTCACAACCTTATTAGGGTACACCTCACACTTATCTTTCTCAATAACAACATCCTTCTCTTTCGAACTCTTCACCTTCCACTCAACACTTGTAGCTGGCATCTCCTTTGTTATTCTAGTTGCTACATTCATCTCTAGCGTCACCGACTCCTCACCCACTCTGTGCATGAGTTTCCGATCATGTATATCCAATATTGCTCTATCCGTTTCTAAAAATGGTCTTCCTATGATGAAGGGAACCTCGTTGTCTCCTTCATATTCACACTATGAAATCTACGGGAGATAAAAATTTATCCACCCACACAGAAACATCTTCTACTATCCCCTCAGGTGTTATAGTTATTTGGTATGTCAGCTGCAAATATATTAGCAGCGATCTTATTTCTCCAATATCCTTCTTCAGTTTCCTATAAAGAGACAATGGCATTAGATTAATTGAGGCACCAGAATCACATAAAGACTTACCAAAATTTAGAGTGCCTAAAGAGCAAGGTACAATATAACTCCCTAGATCCCCACACTTTTGTGGGAGTTCATTTTTAAATATTGCACTGCAATTATTTGTGAGTTTGAACACTGAGGACTCTTCTAACTTCCTCTTATTTGTTAGGATCTCCTTCAAGAACTTTGCATAAGCAGGCATTTCATAAAGAACTTCATTGAATGGCAGATTTACATTAACCAGTATCAGCATATCTAGAAATCTCTCAAACTGATTTTCCCTATATAGGTTTTGAGGAAAAGTTAAAGAAGGCACGTGATTGCGCTATTCATTAGATTCATCCCTTTTCCTCATTCTTCTTTTTCTCTACTCCCTTCTTACCTTTCTTCTTCTCAATCGTTTTATCATCTTCAATTTTCAACTCCTTCCCACTTTCTTTTTCATGTATCACCTATTATTGGATTGGAGTTGTATCTTTCATCACTTTCCCTCTTCTCAGGGTCACAACGTTTACCGTTTCTTTGGGATTCTTTGCGGTATCAACTGGCAGAGTACCTAGGTTTCTCTCAGATAATATAGTTACAATTTGTCCCACTTGTATCTCCAAGTTACGCAAACATGTCCCATCTTCTTTGATAGATGAACCATGAGCATCTAACATCTCATTTGTCTTGACAACAAAGGATTTCATTAAATCTTTAACCGAGACTCAATTGGCTATTGAGGCTGCTGCGGTCTCGACTGATTCCCAAAACTAGGAGATCCTTCAAATCTTGAGTTATTTTGTTGCCATGCATTTTTTGTACCCCATTTCATTAAAGTTGTAATTTCCCAAATCATTAACTTTCTCAGTTGAGGCTTGACACTCATGAGTAAGGTGTCTCTTCCATATATGTCGCATGTTGCATGAGGCTCATTATTTATCGAGGCTAAGGTCAGCTTCCTTATTTCTTTTGCCATGGCATCAATCTGCAACTGAATGGATGTGTTAGCATCAACTAGGTGAACACTAGTTGATATTCTTCTTTTAGCAATTTCAGAGGGCCACTTTTTTGAATCTTCAGATACTCATCAATAATAGTGACTATCTCCTCTGGAGTCTTTTTCATAAATGGGACTCCTGTTGAATTGCTCAATGTTCATTGTGAGGTTGGTGTCAATCCATCCCACAAATCATGGATTTGCGTCCAAAGTTCAATTCTGCTATGTTGAAACTTTCGACTTATCTCCTAAAACCTCTCCTAAGCTTCAAACACGGTCTCAATCTCATTATGGTAGAAGCTATAGATTTCTCTTCTAAGCTTTCCCGTTTTAGCTGAGGAGAAATATCTACCTAGAAATTTTATGGTTATCTTCTCCCATGTTCTAATTAATCCCTCGGGCAAGCTTCGAAGCCAGTGCTTTGCATCATCTTTAAGTGTGAAGGGAAATGCCCTTATATAAAATGCATCTTGTGACACACCATTATATTAGAAGGTGTTCATGATCTCCTCAAAGTTCATCAGATGATTGTTTGGATCTTCTTTCATCTATCATTTGAAGAAAACTATTTTCGAGGGTTTGGAGCAACCCTTGCTTCAATTCAAAATCATTTTCTGCAACTGGAGGTGGTCTCACACTTGATAAGCCTTGGTTGTAGACCGGCCTAGCATAATCGCCAAGTTGTCTCCCTTGGTCGGGAGATATGTTTCTGAATTGTTCTACACCCAAGGGATGACTATAAGCTATTCTTAGAGC
This sequence comes from Nicotiana paniculata, assembly GCA_005239505.1. NCBI lineage: Eukaryota > Viridiplantae > Streptophyta > Magnoliopsida > Solanales > Solanaceae > Nicotiana > Nicotiana paniculata. Next base: position 24,006 of record ML316150.1, on the reverse strand, counting down.
CCTCTCCTCCTCATGAACAAATTGTGCATCTCTTAGGGCTGCTTCATAAAGATATCTTGCAACTTTATCTCTAAGTTGGGTCGCCTCTCTCGCAACCAAGTCAACATTATCATCATCTCCCGCCATTTTTTCTTCAGTTGAGGATCGCCCAACCTTCTCTAATTTCTCGGGGATATTTCTTTCCATCCTCAACTGTCGCAGTTGTTTCTCGATCTCTTGTTTGTAGGGTTGTAATTCTTTACCAGAATATCAAGTCACGCACCAATCTAACATGTAGCCTACGGATAGTCAACGAACACCAAACGTAAAAAGAGAAAATAAAAAGAAAAGGAAATTTTTTTTAATTAGCACTACAAACTATTTCAAACACTATTTATTGCCCATCCCCGGCAACAGTGTCAAAATTTTTGACGAGCTTGATACTCACACTAAAATGTGTTCTCTTGTTGAATATAGTACATTATAATATCGTATCTACAACAATTGGAGTTAAACAATATTATCGTAGTTTATAGCTAGATTTTTATCCAAGATGACCAACAAGTGAGCTTTATATGATTAAACATGGAAGTTCTAGCCCTTTTAAATAGCTTTCCAACTATGTATTGTTAGCCCAAACGGATTTATGAGTGAAACGTTATGTGCATTTTACTAGATGATGCGTAGTATGCCTTCTCGATTCTTCATTTTATTCTTAAAGTGCATTACCTCCGTTGATCCATGGAAATGATCCCAACTTAATCTTTGGGCTTTTACGCAGACTTCAAAGCTCCAAAATAGGTTGAATTCATTCCCTGAAATCTACATAGATAAAAATTACTTCTATAAGGCATAAAACACATAATTAGTGCAAAATACTAGCAATTAATGCTCAAACTCAACTAAAGTGCAGTAAATTGGAGTGCAGTAAGAGACTAAACACGAGATTATAGACTACCATCACTAGGCTACTCTCCTCGTAAACTTGCCACCACTTATCTGATGCTCCTGATAAAGGGCATGTAGTAAAAGTAACTTCGCTCATCTCCACAATACCCATGGTGGGGATAATACAATGGAACTTCTCTAGAAAATCTTGTGCATCCCCTGAAACCAAGCCACTGAAAGTAGGAGGATGATACTTCTTGAACCTCTCAATTCTATGTTGCTCATCTTAGGAGGCCATTGCCTTAACCTCAGGCTGAACCGTAACAACAAGCTACGTTGGCATTACCTTTTCTACCTGATCAGCATGGACCCGCTGCTCTAGAGTGCAGGACGCTGGAGTCTGAGCTCCTCCCCCAACCTTAGATGTATCTGGTTCAAGTGGAATAAACCCCCCCCCCCGAGCTAAGGTACTGATCATGCTCAAGACCTGTGTATGGGTCTCCTGAAGTGCAGGAGTGGAAATAGGCACTTCGGGGTGCGTGTCCCCCAGCTGGAGCTACTGGTGGCTCATCTGTTGCAGCTCAGGTACCGGCTCTAACTGATCCACATGCCCCTCCTTCGGATCTTCCTCAGCCTTGGCCACTCACGACTCTAGCAGGGGTGCGGGTGTCCGATCGTCAGATCTAGTAGTGCTTGTGCTCACCATCTGTGAGAGAATAGGAAGTCAACCAATTCACATGATAAGGAATCAAAGAAGTGGAGTTTTCCTAAGAGTTCCATAGCCTCTCGAAGCTAAGTACAAATGTTTATGTACCGTTTCGCAAGACTCTACGAAACCTACTTACGACTAGTATCACCTATGAACCGAGGACTTTGATAACAAAAGTTCAGGACCCCAATTTCCCCTCCTTAGAATAATGTGATGGAACCATGTCTCTAAGACTGGGTAAGCCTAACAATGAGAGATTATGGTAGAAATAAAAGCTAAGGCTTGATATAAGCTAACAGTTCTCATAAACATCTCGACAACTGAAACACAACTACAATGCTTCCAAAACCCGTTCAGACTGAGTCATAAGCTTATATGGAATGTTCTAAAACACATATGATAACAATGTCTATGAAAAAAACTCCAATACTACAAGGATAACGAAGGGTGTCTCTTAGGCCTGCAGACGCTGGGCAGGTATACCTTGAAGTCTCCAGCAACAGTTGCAATAAACAATAAAGTCTCGCACGAGTAGATGTACTTCAATCTGTACAAAAAGATTTGCAGAAGCACAGTGTGTGTCATGCCATCACCTTGGGGAGTGCTACCGACGCTCAAACGAGATATCCCAGTCAAGCAATCATATATGATGCCTTCTACCCGAACTTACCCATGAATAAAATGAAGATGAATATTATGAATTAAGCAATAGGAGGATGACATGTACGCCACCAATTTTGTTACCATTTGTTACTTCATTACAAATACAAAAAAAATATTCGTAGTTTTGGGGAGTGGATACATGTGTTACAAGTACAACATTTGAAGTTTGACTTACCCAAAACAAAATACAACACATATTTTGTCAATGAAGCCTCTAATTGGTTCAAAAGAATAATATGAAGGAGGCAGCAACAAGGACCCAAATATATCTCAAAACACTATACATAAGGAAAAAAATACATAAGAACACGATATGATTGATGACGCCTACACCGCTATCACTGATTGACGCCACCTGTTGTGGAACCACTAATATCCATTAAAGATGTTGTGCCCCCGTAAAAGGGAGGTTAGTACATATGGAATAATACTAGTATGTAAGACTAAACACCCTCTCGTGTAACAGTACAGGAAAAAAGAAACTTCGAATCAATTGGATCCTTAAACCATATTAGTGTTTCAGGTTAAGAGAAAGATAAATTCTCAAGTAAATATCTGTCATGCCCCAACCTCAGGGAGTGCGGCCGGCGTTCAACCGAGATACCCCGGTAGAGCAATCCTACTTGATGCTTTATAACTAACCTTACCCATGAAAAATATAAGGATAAATAACAATAGATATACATGAGAAGAGTAAAGTGTTCCACATATATTTTTTTTCCATTATTCAAACGAGATTCATTTACAACTTCAAAAATATCACAAGATCATAATTACGAGGGAAACATGTTTGCCAAATATCAATACTTATAGATCATTACCCAACATTGAAAAACACCCACAACATGTATAGAGAGCCTCTAAGTACAACAGAAGAGTAGTTTGGAAGTGCTGGCGACAAGGCCCTATCTATAGCTCAAAACACAATGTACAATGTCAAGTAACTACTAACGAGGGTCAAAGATTCCCGCTGACTAACCAGCTACATCCATTAAAGATGCAGCGCTCCCGACAAAGAAGGATGTTAGTACATATGGAATACCATGGAAGCAGGAAGAAAAGATCAATGATATCCAAATACCAAGTTAAAACATAAAAAGTTTCAAAATATGGAAAATATGTCGTGTGGGTCGACTTGCAATTCACAACCATTATCAATATTATCCCTATTAAGGGGAATAATCTCATCACACCAATTTCATCCCAAATAAGGGGAATAATCACAATCCACTCATACAGCAGCACGTGTAGTTTCGGGTGTAGGCCGTTTAGACCCACCCTTTATCGGTTTTCTCTAATGATCCTCCCCAAAACATTTTGTTTTTCACACAACAGAAACAGAAGTACAAATACATTCACCACATAACCTTTCACACCATCTATAGCTTCACTAGTACTTTCAACCATTCACAACATCACTATTTCCTTGGCTATCTGGCCATACATGTGATTCTTCATTCATGGCACGTTGGATGTATTTCATTTTACACTATTTCATTTCATTATTCTAATGATTCACGCCACAACCTTGGGGAGCACGATCGGTGACTCGCTTATGATCGAAAGAAGGAACATTACCATTAGTTAAGCAGTGGAATTATCATATATATAAAACATTACTAGTTCTTTTTACTTCGTTTTCATTACATAATAGTTAAGTTCCCAAAATACATACACCTTACAAATTAGTGGAAAAAGTGTCCAAATACACATATACTACCCACGTAGTGTCTACGGAGTCTCTAAATAGATACAAAAGAGTACATCTAAAGTGACGGCAACAAGGCCCTGGCTATACCTCGAGTACAATACATAATGAACAAAAGATGTACGACCCAAAAATGAAATAGGTCTCACCAAGGCGGTTGAGAAGAGGATGCACCAGCTGCGATCGGCACTATCTGCTATGGAGCCACCTATATCCAATAAAAGATGTAGCACCCCTGGAAAAAAGGACTTTAGCACTGTCGAATAGTACTAGTATGTATAGCTAAAATACCATTTCAATAGAATGAACAATAATTACAAGAGGAAAAGCAGTCCTGAGACAAATAACAGCTTCACAGAATAATAAAACATCAAGTAAGGCTCACATGAGTTCTCAATCAAATTCAATATTATTAAGTTAGTAATATTTTGTGCCATGTGCCACATTACACAATGCCACTGTGTGCTTACATGGAGTTCGATCTCGACCCGACTGGCTAGGTCATCCCATTTGAGACATCAACCATATACACAATTTCAATCAGCATTCCTCATTCAGTCACCACCATGTGTGCGTCATGGCGTCCCATTACAGCTCGATCGACTAGGGAATCTCATTTGAGACATCATCCTTTCAATCAATCATCTCGCTTTACATTTATTTCCCATGTTTCGATACATTGCCACGAGGGGCTCATTTATTAAATCGTTATTGGCACATGGCCGTATTTTACAAATCAAGTTTCCCATTTTTACACATTCAATAGCATTTTCATCAGCATCAATAAGACCTACCATGTAAGGCATTTATAGACATAAGGGAAGACATGGAAAGATCCTAGCACATAAAGGACCTTCATGCAAATTGGCACAACAATTCAACAACCTTTATTAGATTTTTGACACGAAGCCTTAACCTTTCTTAACATATATTCCGCATTTTTGCACATATCCTCGAAGGGAAAGATGACATGAAAAGCATTTAGTATAATTATCGAACATATATCATTTAACACCACACATTTGGGATAACCAATTATAGTATGATTAGTTTGGGGACTTGCTCCAATTTCACTAATATCGGGGTTTCGATTCTAAGAAGAAGAATGTTTAGACATACATACCTCAATTGATCCTTCTTTAATTTCTACAATTATTTGGAATGTTCGCAACTTCAATCTACTTTAGCACGGTAGCACAATTGAACCCATAATTAGGAAAATGATCATAATCCTAGCTCATTTGAGCATTCTATCAAACATTATGTGTTCATTAAGTTTCCATGGCCCTTTTTATGAAAGATTACACCAGCCCATTCTACCATTCTTTTCTATCTTTGCTTTACAATTCTCTATCTTTGATTTACAACTCCCCACATCTTCTAAGAACACATGCATGCAATGTAATCACCCTCATTCCCATGAATTGTCTCCCTAATGGGCCATTATAGCTATGTTTGGAATTAAGAGCTGGGGTGATGAAGTCTTACCTCTTAGGATGCAGATTTAGATGCCTCACTTGAATATCTTCAAAGTATTAAGTGATAATTGAAGAACAAATTGGGTGAAGATATGTCCCTCCCTCTGAACTCTCTTCTCACACTCTGGAAATATCAGAAAACATGTTCAAATTGGTCTAAAATAGGTGTTCTAACGCAATAGGGTCAGGTTTAAGAAAAAGAAAATAGGAGCCCCGACATAAATTTCCGGTCGCATATGCGACTGCATAATGCTTCTGCGGTCTGTAAATGGGCCGCATAATTGGCTCCGACCCCAGACATTTTTCTACTTCATTCTGCGACCAGTCTGCGGTTCGTAGACCTGTTATGCAGCCGCATAATGCATGGCAGAACTTCCACATGACAAGTCTCAAAGGAAAATATGTGATCAATGACCAAGTCGCGAAATTGTTTCGTGATCGCATAATGGGCCGAAAAAATGGCATCAAAATTGGCCAAAAAGCCTGTCTCAGTCTGCGGCCATTTAGCGGTCTGCAGAGTTATTTTGCGGCTACACAGTGGACCGCAGAAATGCCCTTTTTCTGCAAAATAGTTTCCTTAAATTTTAACGCACTGCTCAATTTAAAAAGTCTGATTTCTACTATATTAAACCTCTATACCTAACTCAGCATCGCAGAATCCCGATTTTCAGGAAAATAATTACGGGGCCGTACATCCTCCCCCACTTAAGATCATTCATCCTAGAATGAAGATTAAGGTCCACAATAAGAAACTTATGCAGCTTGGTTTTCATACAACAAACCAGCATCCCCGAATTTAACTAACTCACTAAATTTCCAAATAATTCACCAAAGTTTATTTTGAAATGAGGCATATCTACCTGTCAGAAAGTCCTACAAACACATCTTACAATATATGCACAACCTAACGACGTGACAAAAGCTCACACCAGTGCCAACCGTGGCCTCATAAGAAACGTATATAACTCAAGGAACACCTTTACATTTATTCAGCAAGTGATACAAAATTCATAGGAAGTAACTTCATAGAAACTATTACATGGCTATTCAAAGAAAATGAGGGTATTTTTCAATTAATCCTCGGTTTCCTACATAGCTTCTTCAAATGATGGTTTCGCCATAGCACTTTCACGGAGGAGATTTCTTTGTTTCTCAACTTTCGCACATTCCTATCAAGAATATCAACCGGAATCTCTTTGTATGATAGTTCTTCATTAACCTCAATGGTCTCAAATAGCAAATTAGCCAATGGATTTCCCACTACATTCTTCAGCATAGACACATGAAATACCGGGTGTACTAATCACATCTCAGGTGGTAGCTCAAGCTTGTATGCCACCTGACAGATCCTTTGAATGATTCTTTACGGGCCGACATACCTCTGAATCAATTTCCCTTTCTTCCCAAACAACATAATACCCTTCATGGGGGAAACCTTCAAGAATACCCAATCATCTTCTTTGAATTCTAAGTCTATGTGACGAACATCCGAATAGGATTTCTGACAACTTCGAAGAGTTTTCAACCGCTCCTTTATGATATTAGATTTCTCCATCGCCTGATGTATGAGGTCTAGCCCTATCAATTCAACTTCCTTAGTATTGAACCACCCAATCGGCGATCTGCATATCCTACGTGCCATTTGAATATTGTCATGGAAGTTGTTGTTATAAGCAAACTCTATAAGCGGCAAATGCTCATCCTAGCTATCCTTGAAGTCAAGAACACAAGCACGCAACATGTCCTCAAGCATCTAAATAGTCCGCTCTGCTTGCCCGTAGGTCTATAGATGGAAGATTGTGCTAAGATTCACCTGAGTACCAACCCTTGCTGAAATTTTCTCCAAAAATTGGTCGGGAACTGAGACCTTCGATCTGAAATGATTGAGAGTGGAGTTCCATGAAGCCTGAGTATTTCTTTAATGGACAAATGTACATACTGTTCTGTTGTGTCGGTAGATTTAACTAGCAAGAAGTGCACTGATTTTGTGAGTCGATCCTTGATAACCCAAATTGAGTCGACCTTGCTCGAAGTGCACAGAAACCCCACCACAAAATCCATATTAATCATTTCCCACTTCCATATTAGACTTTTTATATTTTGGGCCAACCCATCCGGCCTTTGATGCTCGGCCTTCACTTGCTGACAGTTTTGATATTGTGCCACAAAGTCCGCCACACCCCTTTTCATGTCATTCCACCAATAGACTTCCTTAAGATCATGATACATTTTCTTCGAACCTGGGTGCACGGAATATCTAGATGTGTGAGCCGTGGTCTTGTTTTTATGAATCCTCTCCTTCAGCTTAACCAACACTGGATCATTGTATTGCTTCTACTTGATTTTCTCCAGAAGCGATGATTCCGCCCTATTCTGCAGAATTACCCCTCCTTCACTAGAGTCTGCAAGACGAAATCCCAAACTAGCCAACCGGTGAAATTCCCTGGTCAACGACCTTTGACATGCCTTCAAGTGAGCAAAACTCCCCATAGATTTTCGGCTAAGAGCATCAACCCCAACATTAGCCTTCCTCGTATGATCTAAAATATCGATGCCATAATCCTTGAGCAACTCAAGCCATCTTCTGTTCCTCAAATTCAATTCCTTCTGTTTGAAAATATATTGAAGGCTCTTGTGGTCCGTGAATACATCCACATGGATCCCATAAAAATAATGATGCCAAATGTTTAATGCAAATTGCACTGCCGCAAGCTCTAAGTCATGTGTTGGATAGTTTGTTTCATGATTCTTAAGTTGTCTTGAAGAATAAGCTATTACCTTGCCATGTTGCATCAACACACACCCAAGCCCGATCCTCGAAACTTTAAAATATACCATGAACCCATTTTTACCCTCTGATAGAGTCAACATCGGTGTTGTAGTCATGTAAAGACCCGTAAAATTTCTTAACTAAAAACAATACCTGAATAGGTCCCCATGTTGTTATAACTGTATAAATTTTTAAAACGGATCCTCGTGGAGTAAAAAGTACCCCTGACTTAAAAGATAAAATTTTCCAGAATTGCGCGAGTCTACGGTCCACTATGCGATTGCAGATCAGGTATGCGGACCGCATATTAGTCGCGTACTTGGACAGTTTTTTGTCCATTTTGAGTAAAACTATCCTGCCTAGAATGCGATCGTACTTCACGAATGCGGGCCGCATAGTTGTCACATTCTTGCACCTTGATTTTTGCGGAGGGAGTTATGCGACGCACTATGCGATCGCATAACAGGTATGCGGACCGCATAGTGGTCGCATACCTGGGCAGTCTGCTTCTCTTTTTGTACCAGCTAAAGGCCACTTATGTTATAGATATGCGGAACGCATAACAGGAATACGATCACATTCCTGACCGCATACCTCCTTCGGGGCTTCTAATTTCAAATTTTAAAACCCGACCCCCAGTTTAATAAAACACTCGTCCCCTTCATTTTTAAACACTTTCTGATCAAAATAAACAGATGTGAGAGTGGGTTCTAGTGAGAGAAGTCCTCATCTTCCCCAAATTGGTCCTCCATTTCTACTCAGGCCTGGAATTGATCAAGTAGCCGTCATCTTCTTCACCATAAGAGGTAAATCTTTACCTCATTTCCCCAAATTCTCATAATTTTGTTAGAATAGAACACACATATGTTGGTTTTTGAAGAGTAAAGTTAAGTCCTTGCATTCATGCACATAATTTACTATAATCTAGCAAAGGGAAGTAGGCTAGGGCAACCTTTCACTAAAAAGGGGCTAGTTAATCTAAAGGACCACATAGTATTTGATAAAATGCCCAAATGAGTTCAAGGTCCTAACTCTAAGTTTAAATCTTTCACATTGTAGATAAGATTGAAGGCGTTAGAAAGTCCAGTGATCTGGGTTTGAAATTAAAGGGAAATTCCAACTCCAGGTATCTATGGCTAACTTTAATCTTTGTAGAGTCACCTAGTCGGTGTCCGAGCATTTGGTATGAGTCCCTTGCTTATGCATATGTGAAATGATAGTTCTAACGTGTTGAGGCGTACGATTCTGTTCTCTGATTTTCTTAGTTGATTTTCATGCCACCATTCTATTTGAGATTGTGAAGTGTGATTCTTTGGTCTTACTCTATTATGTGCAAAACTCGTTAAATGCTTGAACATATTGGGATGACAGGGTGTGCTACTGAATGAAAGGAATGATAACGAACCCAATTGTTGAATTTATCTAAGTGTTAAAGGGTGTGTAGTAAGGACTATTGTGCCCTTGACTCCTCTTGGTTATTCGTTGTTATATATTTATACTCTTGATGATGAAAATCCTTGTGATTTAATTGTTGGTTGTTGTTTGTCACGCCCCCAAATCCAACCCAGTCGTGATGGCGCCTATCATGGAAATAGGCCAGCCAAAACCCAAACTCAAACCATAATAAGCTTCCATTTAAATTTTACTATACCGATTACCCATAAAGGTTTCATTTAAACATTTGTAACATAGTTAAATCTACACGGAACATTTAATACAACCACCGAGAACCTGAAATCACTGATCATGAGCATCTACATAAAATATACAACTCAACAAAAATAAATTCTATAATAGTAAGCAGGAGAAGGAGCAGGACTGCGGACGCATGCAGCTACCTCGCAAACCTCTGAGAATCTCTGGAACAGATAGAAAGCCCACCCTGCCTTAACACCTGAATCTGCACACAAGGTGCAGGGAGTAATGGGAGTACCCCAACTCAGTAGTAATGAAAATACATCAGGTCTGAGATGCAAGAAACACATAAAATCAATGTCATCAAATCACAAGATGCACAACCTTTCTTTCTAACAGTGTAACATGGATATATGAAATCATCATGCCTTAAAACCAACTTCAGAAAAATCCTTTGAAGAATGTATATTTTCAACAACTTCAAATCAAAATATTTTGTATGAAAATGAATTCAATCATATAGAGGCCCCTCGGGCAAAACATGTATCATAATCAGCCCCTCGGGCATGCCTCACAGTCACTCGTAATAAGTTCATTCAGCACCTCACAGTCACTCAGCACCTCACAGTCACTCATGCCTCCCAATCACTCGTCACTCGGCACTCTATGCGCTCACTAGGGATGTCTACAGACTCTGAGGGGCTCCTTCATCCCAAGAGCTAATATCACTCAGCACCTCACAATCACTCAGCACCTCACAATCAGGCCCTCGGCCTCACTCAGCAGTACCACTCAAAAAGCCCCTCTGGCGAATCAGTAAAGCAGGGTTCTCGACCCAAAACATCATTTTTAAATTTCAAAGTGGTGTAAATCAGGCTGAGTTTCGAAAACAGTAAGCGCAATGCGGCTGAGTGAAATCATCAATACATAGTGAGGAAAAACAACAGTAAAAATCCTCCAAGGTGTCTAACAGATCGGCACGATGCCCCAAACACGGCTTATAGTCCAAATATTTCAACAAATCTTTAGGACATAATTTAACATAAGGTTTTGAGTAAAATATGCAACTCAATAATTGTCGCGGAGAAGACATACTCCAATCCAAAAATCAGTATGCGCCACATACTTGTCATCCGACATGTGCGCCATTCTAAAATCAGTGAGAAATACGTAGTCCGGTGTTCCATACTCTTAGGACAAGATTTATAACCATTACTTACCTCTATCGGGCCACAATACTAGTCTGCTATGCTCTTGCCCCTCAAATTGGCTCCAGATTGCTTAGAATCTAGCCAAAACTAGTTTAACATCATTAATATATACCAAAGCAACTCAACCCAATCGAAAATTATGAAATTATGCAAGAATCTCAAAATTCGGCCAAACCTGATCCCCGAGCCCACGTCTCGGAATCCGATGAAATTTATATCACAAGATCCCTTATCCTCCCATGAGACCGTACATACCAAAAACATCAAAATCAGACCACAATTTCCCAGTAAAATGGCAAAAAGAAATTCCCATCTCTTTCCTCCCATTTTCCAAACTTTTCTTACATTAATCATTGAAATACAAACCTAATCCGAATTAAAACATATAAACAATGTTAATAACCCGAGAACTTACCTTCACTGAAGAACCATGAATTCCCTCTTCAATTTGCCTTCAAAAGAGCTCCTCCCACATGCAAAAGTGGTGAAATGAAATAAATTTCACCGATGCCTCTTATATATTGTTTCTTCCTATATTTCCGCACCTCCGGACACTTAGTCGCACCTGCGGTTCCAGGTGCGCACCTGCGGAATCCACTTAACGGACCAATTTTGCACTTGCGGCCAATCCTCCGCACCTGCAGCTTCACAGGTGTGGCCATAACTTCACACCTACAGAAATTCCCCTGCCTAGCCTCTTTCGCACATGCGCATGGCCTATCGCACCTGCGGCTACCCTTCCGCAGGTGCGGCCAACAACATAACTCTTACCAGCAGCTATATGCTGAAAATTTCCAAGTTCTAAACCCCGCCAACTATCTGAAATCAATCCCGAGCCCCTCGGGGCCCCAACCAAACATACCATCACACCCCATAGCATTATTCCAACTTAGTCGAGCCTTTGAAACACCAAAAACAACACGAAATCATCAAAATTATATCAAATTCAAGCCTATGAACTTTGAAACTTCCAAATTTCGCAAACTACGCCGAATCCAACCAAAACACATCTGATTGAATTGAAATTTTGCAGACATATCCAAAATGACATTACGGACTTGTTCCAACTTCCGAAATTCCATTCCGACCCATATAGCCTATTTTCCACTGCCGATCAGAAATCACCAAAAACTAACTTTTGCCAATTCAAGCCTAAACTACACCGGACATCAAAAATTCATTCCGAACACACTTCTAAGTCCCAAATCACCTAAAAAATCTACCCGAGCCATAAAATCCTCATTCCGAGGTCGTTCACCAATAAGTTAATTCTCAGTTCACTTTCTAAACTATTAGGCTACCTTGAGAGACTAATTGCCTCAATTCTCACCATGACCACTCCGGACCCAAACCAACTGACCGAATAACTAAAACAAGCTAGCAATATATGACCAATGCAGTTATGGGGAAACGGTGTAAATCTCACGGATTGACCGGCCTGGTCATTACATCCTCCCACACTTAAACATACATTCGTTCTCGAACGTGCCAAGAATTGTTCCCCAACACTATCAAATTGTTGCGTAGCTTACCATGGACATACCCGGGGGTGATCCCACATCACCCTATCCCATATAGGTCCAATAGCACAATACCGTTGAAATTTCGAAATCCAAATCCTGGCACATAAACCTTAGAACCAAATTCCCTTTTCCGAAATAACATACAAGATCAAATTTTCCATAACTATAGACTGAACAAGTCTGAACATGCTAAATCAAGCCATACACGTACCCCAGATGAAACCACATAATACACCGCGTGACTCAAACATTCATAGCAATAACTCTTAACCACAATAACTGCTCAGAACAACCCAATACCGGTACATAACCGCTGATCAAGAAATTCCTCGTTGTAACACTTCCATATAATGCCGATGATGAAATAAGCACGTAGAACTAACAACCATTCGTCCGACCAGTCAGACATGAAACTCCCCCTTCCCAAACAGGAATTATAGTAGATTTCTAATCCGACTCTCGATATTTAACCTTCCAACTATGCTGTAGAAAATTCTTAAAATATTCACTCTAGGTCCAATGACCTCTTCTCATCCATCACGACTACCCTGATAACATTACACTAACCATTCGACACATCGATACAATTCGAAGCCAAAACATGTGCAACTTGTGCATTTATCACAAACTTCCCAATGTAATCAAATTATATAAAAGATCCACATGAGAGGACTATCCTGCCATTAACAATTACCATCACCATGTCATACTAACAACCTGGCCCACACCGTAAAAATCAAAAACACATGTATCCAATACCAAGGGGCATACCCCTACACAACTTTGCTACACTGCGCGATCTCATCTAACGCTGGTCCACTTGAAATATTTCAAGACACCCTGCCCAAAAATCAATAACCATTCGAAATTCGACATTAAGTACTCAAAGTGCATTGCAATAACTACGGGGGAAACCAGACGATACCATGCCACCCGAATCAGAAGCTATATAACAAACATGTCTCAATCCCGCAACACCCAATAACTTACCTTACTCAAATCTAGCTATAAAGAACAATTAGAACCGCACCATGTGTGCATATAAGCAATAATCACCACTCCTCGCAATACCGAAAGGTAACTCATAGATCACTCTAGGACATGAATAAACTCAATCACGATCGAATGGTACATTTCTCAATAATAGAAACTCGGAGCAAACAATTCCGACCCGGTGCAGAACACGCACCCATATTAGCCTACCAATAACCCTAAATTAACTCTAATCACCACAACAGATAGGTAACTTACCGAAAAGTTCATAATGACAAAATCATGTTACATACAAACATCTGACTAGCTCTGCTCGCATCTTCACAGTTCACTTCCACAAAATAACCTGTTTATGAGAACTCTCTGTCTCGAAGTCCATCAAACGTATGAATTACCATATCTAATCACAACTCCACCGCTCGAATACATAACACATCCCAAATACTCGCTCATTCCACGGGGGATACCCCTATAATTTATCCGTTTATCAAGCAACCTTGAATATCAACAGTCGATGCATTAATATGGCGCCGCGGTACCAATGAAGTACCCTTAACTCAAACACAATGCTATTTCTGAAATATATACCCTCATCAAGTCGTACTAATTGGTGATATCATCTACCTAATCATCTTAAATTGCCCATGTTGCCTAAGAATTTATGACCTTCCTTCCAGAACCAAACCGTGACCTCACATATGCACTCAATTGTACCCCACATACTGCACACACCATGCCAACCTAGGGAATTATAGGAACGCCATGGTCCTTTCCGAGCCATAATCAACTACGTACCCAACTAGCCTAGAACTTTGATTTGATCCCATTTAGAAGAAAGTTCACTACACGTCATATAAAAATATGCAACCTTAACCGCAGTAGAAACCATTAGGAACTGTCTAAAATCCCTTTTGCGCTACAACAAACCATCAGGACTGAATTCTTCTAACTTAACAAAAGAACTAATCGTATCCCTTACCATGCCGATCCGACCTACTACCAAGTTGCCTTATTTACCCCAGTTTCTTTTGACTTACCTTCAAATTGATACTTTTTCTTGCCGTAAGACCACAAATTGCAACCTAGACTCACCACACGCGACCCAAGCACAAAACCATACCGTCTAAGGCTCATAAGCTGTCGAATACTCTCTCCAATATCCCCAGAAGTACCACATTCAAAATACCTACCCTGAAGAGACTTCATGCGAATCTAAAGCCATTACCTTCACCTTCCTGATACATATATGTAGAATATGTGATGACGTAGAATACCACAAGTATTAACATCCTCTAACACAAATCTCGATTACACCGACCAATTTAGACAGAATCGACCTGGCCCGTTTGCACACTAACATACTAGGAAAGTAATCCACTCACTTGAAGCAACAAAAAAATTCATGCACTGCACACACTAGACCTTTTACAATTTCCACTAACTCATTCAATAACCCAATTACCCAACAAGGCACATTACAACATATATCGAAGAAATTTCCCTTACTCGTGACATTCTCAGACCCCATACCTGCAGGTCATAACTGATTTACCACTATACCGCGGACTTAAACCAATACCACACATAATCATGTAATCAACTTATCAATAACGAACTCCCCCACTTGGCTCAAAGCCAAGGATCAAGACAAACAAAACTATGCTCATATATTATCACTGCCACCATGATGTGGCGGGATTCAACTAAATCCTTTATAATCTTATATGACCCAAACCATCTAACACTCAAATCAATTTTCAATCTCGCATCCACCATTGTGATGGTCCTTCCAACTCCCACAAGTGATCTAAACTCAAATTACAACATATATCGTCTTACTAGTACAAGAGAACTTATTACAGAACTACATAAGGGCCACATACCCTGGGACAACCCGCAAGAAATAACCTTGCCCTCTTAGCCTCAACTGCTATCTCTCCATACACTTCTAAAGACCAGAACTATCACGCAGTCACTACACCTTCCTGCATTTGAACACAACCAACACATATCATCTAAGCACTTTGACACGCGGTAAAAACCTGAAGTTGATGGCAGAACTAACACTGGAGCGGTGGTCAACGAAATCTCGAGCTTCTGGAAGCTCTACCCACACATGTCTGACCACGTGGATACCCTCACTGGACACCACGTGTCCCAAGAATGCTACTGAACAGAGCCAAAATTCACACTCGGAGAATTGGCATATAGCCTTTCCTCCGTGAATCCTTCTAATGCCATCCTCAAATACTGAGTATGCTACTCCCGGCTACGCGAATGAATGTGCCAGGACGCCATCAATGAATATAATAACAAGGAGTGCTAATACGGCTGGAATACAACGTCAATAGAATTTATGAACGTTACTGGGGAAAATGATCAACTCAAAAGACATCACCAGGAACTCAAAACCCAACAGAGAAATCCGTTTACTCCACAACTACACAACATGAGAGGTCTTCCAACATACTCACAAGTCAAGGACATGTACCAAATCGAGACATAAATCAAGCACCCAATAAACCTTGCCACATTTCCAGCCAACCCTTGTGCCACAAATGATAGTCTAATCACATCTAACCATCAAATCACAGCCACCACATAGGCATCTAGTCACCAATTCTCATCCATAAGAACACAAACGGACATACAAGTCCCTAATTAGATGTGCCCACACAACAAAAATCTCAGCAATCAAGCCACATAATGAATCCGGCCTCAAGTCCTCCAGACTGGCCAATTACCAACATGCCAAAATCACATCTCATCCATCGAATCCACAAGCCGTCGATGCACAGTTGATACCAGGCTCTCTCGTGCGCGCTCAAATACATGGAAGGAATTCAAGAGTTACGCTCTTGGTTGAATACAATGGATTCGCACGACAAGAATTTAAAAATGTGATATTTTCCTAAGGGTTCCGCAGCCTCTCGAAGATAAGTACACACGTCTCCGTACCGCTCCGCAAGACTCTACTAAACCTGCTCATGACCGGTGAGTCCTATGTAACCTAGTGCTCTGATACCAAACTATCACGACCCCAAATCAAGGCCAGTCGTGATGGAGCCTATCATGGAACTAGGATGGCCAAAACCCAAACTCAAATCATAATAAGCTTCCATTTACATCTTTACAATACCGATTACCCATAAAGGTCTCCTTTAAACATTTATAACACAGTTAAATCTATATTGAACATTTAATACAACCCCCGAGAGCCCGGAGTCACTGGTCATGAGCATCTACATAAAATATACAACTCAACAAAAATAAATTCTATAATAGTAAGCAGGAGATGGAGCAGGACTGCGGACGCATACAGTTACCTCGCAAACCTCCGAGAATCTCTGGAACAGATAGACATCTCACCCTGCCATAACACCTGAATCTGCACAAAAGGAGCAGGGAGTAATGTGAGTACACTAACTCAGTAGAAATTAAAATAAATCAGGTCTGAGCAGCAAGAAACACATAATATCAATGTCATCAAATCACAATAAGCACAACCTTTCTTTCCAACAGTATAACATAGATATATGAAATCATCATGCCTTAAAACCAACTTCAGAAAAATCCTTTGAAGAATGTATATTTTGAACAACTTCAAATCGAAAGATTTAGTATGAAAATAAAATAAATCATATAGAGGCCTCTCAGGCAAAAACAGATTTCATAAGCTCAGAGTGACAGTAGTAAAATCATAAGTAGCCCCTCGGGCAAAACATGTATCATAATCATCCCCTCGGGCATGCCTCACAGTCACTCGTAGTCAGTCACTCAGCACCTCACACTCACTCATGCCTCCCAATCACTCGTCACTCGGCACTCGGCATTCGGCACTTTGTGCACTCACTAGGGGTATGTACAGACTCCGCAGGGGCTTCTTCAGCCCAAGCACTAATATCACTCAGCACCTAACAATCACTCAGCACCTCACAATCACTCAGCACCTCACAATCAGGCCATTCGCCTCACTCAGCAGTACCACTCAAAAGGCCCCTCGGGCAAAAAAGTAAAATAGGGTTCTCGACCCAAAACATCATTTTTAAATCTCAAAATGGTGTAAATCAGGTTGAGTTTTGAAAACAGGAAGCACAATGCGACTGAGTAAAATTATCAATACATAGTAAGGAAAACCAGCAGTTAAAATCCCCCAAAGGGTCTAAACAGATCGGCACGAGGCCCCAAACACGACTTATAACCCAATATTTCAACAAATGTTTAGAATAGTATTTAACATAAGGTTTTGAGTAAAATATGCAAATCAATAGTTTTCGCGGAGAGGACCTAGTCCAATCTAAACATCAGTACGTGCCACATACTCGTCATCCGACATGTGCGCCATTCTAAAATCAGTGAGAAATACGTAGTCCGGGGTTCCATACCCTCAGGACAAGATTTATAACCATTACTTGCCTCTACCGGGCCACAATACTAATCCGCTATGCTCTTTCCCCTCAAATTGGCTCTCGATTGCTCTGAATCTAGCCAAAACCAGCTTAACATCATTAATATATACCAAAGGAACTCAACCCAATCGAAACTTATGAAATTATAAAAGAATCTCGAAATTTGGCCAAACACGCGCACTGGGTCCACGTCTGGGAATCCGATAAAATTTACATCAAAGAACCCTTATCCTCCCACGAGACCGTACATACCAAAAACATCAAAATCGGACTACAATTGCCCACTAATATTGCCAAAACAAATTCCCAACTCTTTCCTCCCATTTTCAAAACTTTTCTTACTTTAATCCTTCAAATACAAGCTAATCTGAATTAAAATAGCATAGAAATGATGTTAATAACCCAAGAACTTACCTTCACTGAAGAACCACGCATCCCATCTTCAATTTGCCTTCAAAGAGCTCCTCCCGCATGTAAAAATGATTAAATGAAATGAATTTCACGGATGCCTCTTATATATTGTTTCTGCCTACATTTCCGCACCTGTAGACACTTAGTCACCCTGCGGACCTGCACCTGCGGAATCTCACTTAACGGACCAATTTCGCACCTGCGGCTTCGCAGGTGCGACCATAACTTCGCACCTGCGAAAATTCCCCTGCCTAGCCTCTTTCGCACCTGCGCATGGCCCATCGCACGTGCGACATCACACATGCGGCTACTCTTCCGCAGGTGCGGCCAACACTAGAACTCACACCAGCAGCTTTATGCTGTAAATTTCCAAGTTCTAAACCCCGCCAACCATCCGAAATCAATCCCGAGCCCCTCGAGGCCCCAACCAAACGAACCAACACAGACAATAGCATTATTCCAACTTGGTTGAGCCTTCGAAACACCAAAAACAACACGAAAACACTAAAATTACATCAAATTCAAGCCTATGAACTTTGAAACTTCCAAATTTCGCCAACTACGCCGAATCCAACCAAAACTCCTTCGATTGACATAAAAGATTGCAGACATATCCAAAATGACATTACGGACCTGTTCCAACTTCTGAAATTCCATTCCGAGCCTGATAGCCTATTTTCCTCTGCCGACCGGAAATCGCCAAAAGCAAACTTTCGCCAATTCAAGCCTAATTCTACACCGAACATCCAAAGTTCATTCCGAACACACGCCTAAGTCTCAAATCACCTAACGAAGCTACCCTAGCCATAAAATCCACATTCCAAGGTCGTTCACCAATAAGTCAACTCTTAGTTGACTTTCTCAACTATTAGGCTACCTTGAGAGACTAGTTGTCTCAATTCTTACCATGACCACTCTGGACCCAAAGCAACTGACCCAACATAACAAAAACATGCTAGAAATATATGAAAAATGCAGAAATGGGGGAAATGGGGTAAATCTCACGGAACGACCGGCAGGGTCGTTACATTGTTGTTATCAAATGTGATTGTACGGTGGGATCGGGTTGCCCGCTGCAATAGAAGAAATAAGTTTTATAAGAAATAATGGTGAAATGTGATTGTACGGCGGAATCGAGTTGCTCGTCGCAACAGGGGAACAATTATAATAAGAAATTGTGGGAACCTCATTTGTGATTCTCTGTATCTCTATGCTATATTTGTTTGGGTGTCCTTAACTACCTCTTATATGTGTATTGTTCGATTTTACTTAGAGTAAATTTTGTTCATGCATGCTAGTATTTTCCATGGTGTTAACGTCCCTTTTGCCGGGGGCTACATCTTTTATATGGATGTAGGAGGTTCTATAGTAGGTAGCTCCGACCGCCGATAGTGGTGCCTCCTCTTCATCCCTTCAGCGATTTTGGTGAGTCACATTCCCTCTCGGGGTCATGTGTAGACTGTATCATTCTCTTTAGCATATGTTATGTCTTTAAAGGTATAGTCGGGGCCTTGTTGTCGGCAAGTCTATCTAAACTCCTAGTACTCTTAGAGGCTCCGCAGATATAATGTGGGTTGTGTGTATATATTTATTTTGGGCAATATTTGCATTTACTCAAAATCGTGAACCAAATCGGAGATGTTGTATGTAGTTTGTATGTTTCGAAATTATCAAAGACTGAAATAAAAAAGAGAAATGAACTTAAGTTGTAAACTCATGCTTTCAGTTTAATTTCTTATTTTATGTAACATATTGTATACTATAAAAACGGGGTAACGCATCGGGCAAGAAATGCAATCCTGGTCCGCTTGACCGGGATATTTTGGTTAGGCTCCGGTCTCGTCCCTCGGTTTTGGGGTGTGACAAACTTGGTATCAGAGCCAGGTTTTATAAAAGTGTCCTAGGATGTCTCGGAGCCGTAGCTAGTAGAGCCCTTCTTATCGGTGTGTTTGAGAGCCTGACTCAGCCTAGAGGCCAATTCCACCCCAGGAGTGGTCGTAAATTCCTTATCTGATGGTGCGAGTGAGAATGTTTCCATGACCCTGAATCTGCCTGACTCTTCCATCCTAGGGCAGGCTATTCCTATTCCTGCTTAGTAGGGGTTCTACAGTCCCTCCCGCTGATGTTCCTCATCGTTCCTCAGTCCCATCTTCCGGTTCCGGTATTTCGGATGGGGACCTCAGTGGAGCTATACAGATGTTGACTCAGCTAGTGGCCTCCCAGGGCCAAAGATCAACTGTTTCCCATGCGTCCTCTAGTGAGAAAGGGGATTCTTCAGGTTCCAAGGTTAACCAGTGTCTGCGGTTAGCCCCTCCATAGTTCACAGGCACCGACCCAGAGGCCGACCCTCAGGATTTTATAGATGAGTTGTACAAGACTCTTTGAGTTATGAAGGCTACAAACACAGACGAGGTTGAGTTAGCTTCCTATCATTTGAGGGGAGCAGCGTATTCATGGTTTGAAATGTGGGAGGATTCCCGTGGGGAGGGGAGCCCTCCGGTGAGGTCGGATGAGTTTTTAGGTTCTTTCGTGGATCATTTCTTACCTGCCGAGACTATGGCAGCCCGCTCTACAGAGTTTGAGGTCCTAAAGCAGGGCAACAGGAGTGTGTGGGAGTATCATATGGAGTTCGTGCGCTTGTCCAAGTATGTTGTCCAGATGATGCCGACTATGGAGGCGAGAGTTTGCCAGTTTGTCTAGGGCCTTGGTCCCTTGGTTATCAATGAGGCTGCTACAACTGCCATGCATCGGATATGAATTATGGGAAGATTGTGGGATTCTCCCATGCTACCGAATCTCCAAAATTGAATATAAGAATGGAGAGAGAGAATGGTAGTAGGGCCCGATCAACGGGCAACCCTGGGAGTTCAGTTGCAGGTGGGAGGTCAGCCTTTGGAAGAGGGTCATCAGGGCCATCTCAGTCCTATGCTCACTCCTCATCCAGTGCGCCACCATTAGGGCACAGTTATCAGCAGGGAGGTCATTTTGGACCAGGTTCAAATGGCAGGAGATTCAATCAGTCAGGCCGTTCATGTGGGAGGTTCCAGCAGCAGCGGAGCGCCCCATGCCCTAAGTGTGGTAGGTTTCATTCTGAGCCTTGTTACTGGGATATACCAGTATGCTATAGATGCGGAGAGAGAGGCCATGTTCAGCGGGACTGTCGTGCACCCATTCAGGGCACGGGTAGGGGAACTGCTCAGCCATCCAGTTCGTCAGCGGCTACATCTTCAACATGCCCTCCAGCCCGCAGCCCTCCAGCTCCAGCAGGGCGTGGTATAGCTAGGGGTAGTGCACGGGGTCAAGGGGAACCAATTTAGTTCTATGCAGATGTTGTCACAAGTATTCTGAATGTTCAAACACATGATGTTTATGCTCTTATTGATCCTGGGTCTTCTTTGTCATATGTTACTCCATTTATTGCTTCAAGTTTTGGGATATAATCCGAACAACTTCATGAGCCATTCTCCGTGTCGACTCTGGTTGGTGATTATATTACGGTCGTGTGAGTCTATAGGAATTATGTTGTCACGGTGTGTGGTCGGGATACCACGGTCGATCTTATTGAGCTAGGGATGGTAGATTTTGATGTTATCATGGGGATGGATTAGCTCTACTCGTGCTTTGCTAAACTCAACTGCCGAACCAGAATTATGAGGCTCGAATTTCCTATCGAACCAGTTATTGAATTGAAGGGGAATGATGTTGTGCCAAGAGGCAGGTTTATTTCCAACCTTAAGGCCTCAAAGAAGATCAGGAATGGGTGTATCTACCACTTGGTCCAGGTTGCGGACACCACTTCATAGGTTCCTGCTCCCGAATTCGTGCCTGTTATGAATAAGTTTCTTTGAGCTTCTTGGGATTCCACCAGATAGAGAGATCGATTTCGGGATTGATGTATTTCCAGATACACAACCAATATCCATTCCACCCTACCGAATGGCGCCATCATAATTGAGAGAGTTAAAAGAACAATTTAAAGATCTATTAGAAAAGGGTTTCATTCGGCCAAGTGTGTCTCCTTGGGGCGCACCGACTCTTTTTGTCAGAAAAAAAAAAGACGGATCACTAAGGATGTGTATTGATTATCGGCAGCTCAACAAGGTCACCAAAAAAAATAAATAATCATTGCCTCGGATAGATTATTTGTTTGACCAGTTGCAAGGTGCTATGTTCTTCTCAAAGATTCATTTGCGGTCTGGGTATCACCAGTTAAAGATCAGGGAGCAACATGATATTCCTAAGACTGCCTTCAGGACTCGATATGGGCACTTTGAATGTATGGTAATGCCTTTTGGTTTAACCAACGCCCCAGCAACTTTTATGGATCTTATGAATCGGGTTTTCAAGTCATTTCTTGACTCCTTTGTGATTGTCTTCATCGACGATATCCTTGTTTATTCGCAAAGTCAGGAAGATCATGCTAATCACCTCCAGCAAGTTCTGCAGACTCTTCATCACCACCAATTATCTGCAATGTTTTAAAAAATGTTAGTTTTGGATAGAATCAGTCACCTTTTTGGGACACGTTATTTCCAAGGAAGGGATTCGGGTTGATCCCCAAAAGATCGCAGCATTGAAGGATTGGCCTAGACCAACGACCCCGACAGAGATTCGTAGTTTCTTGGGTTTGAATGGATATTATCAGAGGTTCATGGCTCACCTCCCCATTAACTAAGTTCATGCAAAAAGCAGTTAAGTTTCAGTGGTCGGATGCTTGCGACAAGAGTTTTCAAGAATTGAAATCAAGATTGACTTCGGTGCCAGTGTTGACCTTTCCAAAAGGTTCAGAAGGGTTTGTGGTGGATTGTGATGTTTCAAGGGTTGGTTTGCGACATGTGTTGATGCAATGTGGTAAGGTAATAGCGTATGCTTCCATACAGCTCAAGAATCACAAGAAGAATTATCCGGCGCATGATTTGGAACTCGCAGCAGTTGTGTTTGCATTAAAAATCTGGCGGAATTATCTTTATGGGGTCCATGTGAATGTGTTCGCAGAGCATAGGAGTCTTCTATATTAATTCAAGTAGAAGGAGTTGAACTTAATGCAGCGGAGGTGGATAGAATTGCCCAGGGATTATGATATGAATGTTTTGTACCATCCAGGAAAGGCGAATGCGGTAGACGACGCTCTTAGTCGGAAATCCATGTGTAGCTTGGCTAATTTGGAGGCAGGTTAGATGTCTTTGGCTCGGGAGGTTTATCGGTTGGCCAGTCTGGGGGTATGTCTTTCGGCCTCAGATAAAGGGAATGTCGTGGTGCGTAATGGAGCAGAGTCTTTGCTTGTAGCGGAATTCAAAGGAAATAAATTCAGGGATCCATCTTTGGCACAGTTTAGAGAAGCAATCCTGAATCACAAGACTACAACATTTTCATTCGGCAATGATGACGATGTTTTGCGGTGCCAAGGGAGGCTATGTGTTCCGGATGTGGATAATCTTCAGGAGGGAGTTATAGTAGAGGCTCACAATTCCAGATTATCTGTACACCTAGGTTCTACGAAGATGTACCACGCCCTCGAGGAGATTTATTGGTGGGATAGTATGAAGAGGGGTGTGGCGGACTTTGTGGCTAAGTGTTGGTTGATTTCCCAATGCACACGCAAGTGTACGTGGTCGACAAGTAATATAGG
>ML316146.1:0-25200 GCA_005239505.1 Nicotiana paniculata | reverse complement strand
ACTTCTCATTTTATAGCTATTTTATTATATGTTTCAATCTAAATATGTAATTTTTATGCAGATGACAGGCAAGGGTCGAGGTAACGATGACCCTACGGGTTCTCGGGGTAAAGGAAAGGCTAAGAAGGGAAAGAGGAGATTAGAAGATACTCCTCCCTCTTATCCTCCCTCTTTTCCACCACCCTCTTAACAAGACCCGCGTATGTCTTATCCTCCACCCGATGGATATTATGAGGCGCCACAACATCACCAGCCCGACTACATCTTTGTGCAGACACCGGGTCTTTCAGCACAGGGCCCTAGGAATGTACGTCCAACATACAGTCCAGCTGCTTCACGAGCACATGGATCACATCCATCCAGGTCACAGCCACAGGGGTCACAACCACGCGGGTCACAGCCACTGGTGCCACAACCATGGGGGTCAGAGACATCAGTATCACAGCAGCTTCCGGTCGATCTCGCGATGTCGCAGTCACAGGGATCACATCCATCTTCCTCATCGGCTCCATCTTTTACAGGCCTTCGCATGCGAGATACTAGCTCTGACCCCCTACACCTTCCACACATGCATCTAATGTACCTGTTTCCAACGATGATGCTGATGATGACGAGGATGTGCATAAGGATAAGTATGGCAGGATCATCATAGACCCTGAGGGTGATGGGTAAGAGCAACTTGATATTTTTATGTTTATTGTATTGTACAGTTTGTACTAATATATTAATGTGTTTTTTTTTGTTAAATTGCAGGTTCATCCCGAGTAACACTACTACGAGGATAATCACCAACGCCACCAGAAAGCTTTATGATGCCCCTTATACGAGTTGGAGCGAATTCCCATTCTCGCTGAAGGAGCAAATTTTCAGTGAATTTAAGGTATAAATTTTCTTTTAAGCTTTATAATTATTTATATTTATGATATTTTCATAAAATATTTCACTTTTGAAATACAGAGAAAGTGTGTATGGGAACACCTCTGTAGCGCGAAGGTGGCGCGTAATTTTAATCTTAAGGCTCGGAAGCGGTTGTCGCATAGTTTCTCCAATGCTAGACTCTACAACCAGAAGCCTAACTAGTTGCTTGACGATTTTTGGAGGGATTTGCAAAGGCAGTAGCTTACCGCGGAGTTCTTAAAGAAGAGCGAAAAAGGAAAGAAAGCTCGTGCATTCGAGAAGGGAGGCTCCTTGCACACTGGAGGTGCGATCAGCCAAGGGACTATAAAAAGAATATTGGTACGTAATTTATTCATTTATTTTAATTTTCAAAGTATATCTATTCTGTTTATTAACTATAATTTATGAATTTTCAGGAAAAGAAGTTGGGTCGTCCAATGAAGCAAGATGAGTTATTCAAGGAGACTCATATTGTCAAGAAAAAGAAAGAGACCGATCCAGAAAGGCGGGTCGACGACCGATCATCGACTGTACATTTAAGTTTTCTCTTTTCATTAAGTATTCTGATATACTCTAATATAATCTTTCAAATACTAATTAAATAAAAAATTTCTCATAGGATCGCTTCAGGGTTGACATGGAGGAATTCATACGCAGTCAGCCACCTAATGAGTCGGGCGAGCCAATCCATATTTCGGAGGAGGATGCAGAAAGACTATGGATGCAGGCGGCTGGCGGTGAAAAATATGAGAAGGTATACGGGCTTCCTAATAAGAAGTTCCACCGCTATCACTGTGGAATGCAAGGATAGGAACTTCCTCGCAAGCCGAGCAACTTGATAGGGAGAGCCTCTCCACTATGCGGGATATTGTGACAAAGCTCACAAGCGAGCTAGAAGCATCCAAGGAACGATAAAGGCTTAGAGATGCTCAGTACGTTATCATGCAAGCTCAGTACCCAGACATGCAAGCTCAGTACGAAGGTATGCAAGCTCAACTTAAATCTCTCCTAGCTTCTGGAGCTTTTTCGATTCCCAGGTATCACGAGCCATCACCAGAGGCTCAACTTGAACGTGAGCGTTCCTTCAGTCCTCCCCGTGTTAGTTGCTCCCGTCCTCCCCGTGATCGTTCTTCTCGTCCACCACGAAATGACCCTTCTCATTACCGTCTTGATAATGAAGATTCATCATACGGTGATGATAATGATATAGAATGAAACAATCATTGAGTACTTTTTTATACTTTGAACTAGACAATAGAACTTTGGTCCGTTTTGGAATGGTCTTGTAATAAGTGTTAACTTAGTTTTGTTAGTTAAATGTGTTAGTTCTATTGAACTTTATACGTTGTTGGTTTAAATGTTGGTTTTAATATTGGTTTTAATGTTGTTGTTGTTGTGTTGTTAGTTCGTATTGTTGTTGTGCTAGTATTATTGTTGTTGTTGTTGTGTTAGTATTGTTGTTGTTGTTGTTGTAATAGGATTTGGCAGGTGGTGTGGCTGCCAAAATAGACAGTTTCTGCCAAAATAAAACCCAGAAAAGCGACCAAAGTTGGTCGCTATTAAATCCAGATTTCCAGAATAGCGACCAAAGGTGGTCGCTAACTAACCCAGATTTCCAGAATAGCGACCAACTTTGGTCGCTATGTTATTAAAAAAAATAATTTTTTCTGGAAATTTGCGACCAATTGTGGTCGCTTTGGTTTAAAACAAATTAAATAAATTAGTAAAAAAAATATTTTTTCTGGAAATTAACTACCAATTGTGGTCGCTTCTGTTTAAAACAAATTAAATAAATTAATAAAAAAGCGACCAACTGTGGTCGCTATTTTCCAGATTTTAAAATATTATATTTTATTTACAGATTAAAGTTGGTCGCTATATTTTGTATAATAATAAATAAATAAATAAATAACGTAATTTAAAAATGGAGACCAAATTTGGTCGCTAAATTTATATTATTAAAATAATATAGCGACCAAAGTTGGTCTCTTTTTTTGATACCCGGAATATTTGGTCAATTTAACATAGAGACCAAAGTTGGTCGCTAATTAGCGACCAACTTTGGTCTCTATGGTAAAGGGACCAACAAAATAGCGACCAAGCCTGTTTGGACGCATTTTGGCCGCTTTTCACTGTTTAGGGACCAACTTTTATCGCTTTTTGTGGTCGTTTTTTTCCGAATTTTTAATAGTGGAAGAAGATTCATTAAAGACATTGAAGAGATTTGGAGCTTGGGTTAAAAATATTAAATTTGTGTCGTTGTCATTTTTGTTTCAATTGGGTATTATTGAATTATGTTGGTAACATTTTAATGAGTTCGAATCTCAATTTTAAAACGACTTGGTGGAGATTTTAATTTGTACTCATTGACTTCTGAAACTTTTCCTAGAAAGTCTTTAGTCTTAGAAATAAATATGATAAGTCTCGTTAGTGCAGGTATAGACCAGCTAACTAAGACTCCCCACTGTCTTTTCTCTTCCCTCTCACTAAAAATTAGAGTGAGAAAGGTACACTAACCAATCAACAAACATGCAAACGAAGCAAGATCAACAAATGTCAGAAGAAGAAATCGATCAAGTCACTCGAAGCAACAACAAACCAAAATCAGACATTTCAACAAATATGTCAGCTACATTTGAAAATGTAAGTTTTTGAGATAAACGTTTTCCCAAACCTAGCACCATGCACACTGATTTTGAACTCATCTACTACACAAACTAACCCTAGAAGATGAACAGAAAATCTCACAAATCACCTTCACTTCATTCCCATCACTAAAATTGGCAAAACTAGGCTATACCAGCCCTTATTATCAAATTATTAGGGAACAAAAATCCCATATCATGTCCTCAAAATGAAATTAGAACAGCTATGGCAGTTATCAGAACTACTTACATTAATTGACTTAGATTTTTAATACTACATATTAAAATTCACAACCTTAGACAACTACAATAAAATCCTACACCAAGGACCATAGTTTATTGGATCCCAATACCTTACCGTACCGTTAGACAGTGGGAACCCAAATTCAATCTGGCCACTGCTAATACCAACGTATCCACCACTTGGATTCGCCTACAAGAGCTACCAACTGAGTACTATGATTCAGAAATACTCAAAAAAATTACAAATCACATAGGTAAGCTACCAAAGATAGATACTTGCACAGTCCAAACAACTAGAGGTCATTATGCTCGCATTTGCATCCTAGCACCAATTGATAAACACCTACCAAAAAATATGCTTCTAGGAATACATTTACATCAAATCAATTATATGGATGCCACTTTCATATGTATTAACTGTGGATGCCTAGGGCATACTAATTCAGTCTGTCCAAATACCAAACGTAATACGCCTAAAGATACTACTAACAAAACCGCACAAGCTACTAACTCAACAAATACACATGTAAATTCTCATGACCAATGGAAAACATTATCTTACTCCAAATCCTGTTGAAAATACTCATCCCTAAACTACCAAAACAATACAATCCCCTCCAAAAGTGTTCCTAATAAAGACAAAAATCCCAACTTTAGCCAAGAAGAGACCTATAATCCTAACACCACCCATAATACTAATACCACCCACAATACCATACCCTAACTAATACATTTTGCTACATAAACCCTACAATAAATCTGGAACCAAGCCTACCTTTACCTCTATTACCCTCCCCCCCCCCATAATTACCCCATCAACCATGCATGGCCTAGACCCCACTACCCCCTCTCTAGCAGTCATAACCTCATGCAAAACAACCCTACCACACTCAACTCTTCCAACCAATAATCACCCTCTCAACAATTAAACATACCAATATTCAATACTAAAATAACTCACATGGATGAACCAAGCCACCCTCTAATTAGGCGACTAAAACAGAAAAGCCTATTCCTCAAAAAATCCAATAAAATTAACAAACAACCCTCTCATTCCCTCAAACTTTTGTCCTCTATTCCGTCTAAACCAAATGTGGCCACCCTCTCTACTACTAATTCCAATACTAAAAATCACCCTATAGAACCTACAATAACAAACACTAACTTCCAACCACAAAATGCCAAACTAACTATATATTGTCTCGATGAAATAACTTTTCCACCTCTAGTTGACATAAATTCTAATGATAACACTAATACTACTACTCAAACTATAATAATTCCTATAACACCTACCCTACCACCCAATACACTTCCAACCCCAAATGACAAAACCAATTAATTTCTCCTACTTCAAAAACAGTGCCCCTAACACATATGCCTCTAACACATATTGTTCATCACACTTCTACTATCCCGACTGCCGGAAAATCACCCAAACAAAATGTACCGGTCACTTCCTTAATCATTCCACTGCAACCACCTCAAATCCAACCAACAAAATTTACTTCCTTAACCAAATCTCACACGCAAGACTTAATCTCCTCCCCAAATGAAAACCTCTTCAAATATCAACCCCATATACACTAACTCAAATACTACAACTGAAACACAGAAACCCTCCTATAAAAAATCTAGTGACAATGCACTCTCGACACCATCACCACCAACAACAACGACGCAATCCCCACAGACCTCAAAGCCACTGCCACAACAATGTGAAGATCAACCACTACACCTTACCACCTTCAATTCTTCTACAACACAATCAAGCATCATCACCATAGTCACCAACGACCCAACACCACCACAACCGCCTTCACGCACCATCGAGATTTCATCAATCACCAACACTACCACCCCCATTGCCTGACATCAATCTCATGCAACAACAAACATGGGTCCTAATAGACAACACAGAAGCTCTCACGAATATCATATAACAAGGTATTTACAAGCCCATGCAGCATGACCTAGCCATGCAAATCCTACATCAATAGGAGATAACCATCTTAGAACTTCAAACGTAACTACTCAATGTCCATCAATGGAACATGCATCTTCATCAACATTACCAGATTTGGCATACACCCACATGCCACAATTACTTGCCATGGTTTTTGCCTCAACAACAACCACTGGAGAAAACTACTCCACTGCATCATCAAAATCAAATGAGAATGTTCCCACTCACAGCATCACTCTCACTACCAATGGAAGAGAATCAACAACAACAACGGGAAGAAGAAGAGACAGACACTCCAGAGACATTCATGGAATCATTGACACTGAAGGGCTCTCTCACGATCTTCATGTAAGAAAATATCGAAAGAAAATTTCTAATATTCATCCCACCCCGCTTGGAGAAAACATCATTGAATGTGAGACTTAACCCTTATTCATTGGAAGACAAATATGTTATATTGATGATACCAACACTCAATGACAATGTACTACCACAAGCTCTCTACCAACCTCCACACCTGCTCATGCACTTGGAACTATCATTGCCCGTAGGGTCCCTCATCACAACGACCATAACGACCATCTTATGAAGATAATGCTATAGAATTGTAGAGGAGCTAATAGACTGAAATTTCGTAGGAACTTGTGCTTTCTCCTAGAATAATCCATCCATACTATGCCTCACTGAGACAAAAAATGCAATACCACACTGCTCTTCTAAAATAATTTGACTTCTCCGATCTCATTCAAGTAGTAGCTCATGGTCACTAAGGGGGGATAGTCCTTCTTTGACGTGCAAATGAACTCATAGTAGACCCAGTGGCAGTGGCAAGTCAAGAAAATCATGCTTTTGTTCAGGTAAGCACCCACCATCCTTAATGGTTTCTATCAGTTGTTTATGCTAGTAATCATAATATAAATAGGAAAATCATATGGAAAAACCTTCAAGAATTTAATAAATTTCACTCCTTGGCTTTTATGTGGAGATTTCAATGAGTTATGCTCAGCCCCCGACAAATTAGGTGGAAAACCTATTAACGAAAAGACAACATCTACTTTCAATAATTGCTTAAATTCTATCAGTATTATTGATCTAGGATTTACTAGATCTTGTTTTACATGGAATAACAAACCAAAAATAAAAACTAATATGAGACAGAATAATACAATTCCTAACAAACTAATTATGGAGAGAATGGACAAATTTTTCGGTAAAGAACCTTGGATAAAATTATTCGAAGATGTTACTTTCTTACACATCCCAAGAACCTATTCAGACCATTTCCCGTTATTACTAAAGTTACAAAAAAAACCCTCCCCAAACCTATTTCTACCTTTATGTTTGAGAAAATGTGGCTAACACACCCTGACTTCAGCAATATTATCACATCTCACTAGAACTCTAGTCAATATTATTTCGCCTCACTAGAAAGTTTCACTACACACCTTAAAGACTGGAACATTAGCACTTTTGGTTATATTTTCTATAAAAAAAAGAATCATACTATCCACGATAGCTGACATACAACGCATGGACCAGAAAAATAAAAATTCATTCCACTATAATTTGGAAAATAGGCTACTAACAAAATTAAATATCCTCTTACAAGCTGAGGAGGACTTTTGAAAATTAAAATCTAGAATACAATGGCTAAATGAAGGATTAACTACGAAGACTATTGGAAGGTTAATACTTGCCACCTAAACCACTATTTCCTTCACCATCAATGGAGTATGTCTTTAGTCCACGGCATACACAAACTCCATCAACACAATAACAACTTGGAAACACATTCTTACGTCCCGTTTGACAATCTTATGTTGTATTACATGTCCTTCGACTTGTAACCATATCTGAAAATCACAAAACTCATTAGCATCTTATAACTTAGATATAATTTCTAGCTGTAAAACCTAATTATATAAATTTTCGAGGGCAGGACGGAGTTAGCATTGAGGGAACATGTTCGATCGAACCCAATAACTTTAATTCAAATTTTATATTTATCTTAAAAAATTCATTTAATATGTACAAGTTATTAATTAATAATCTAGTAATTTCGAAAGGCTCTAATCCAGAAGTCATAAGTTTCAAATTTTGACTCAACCTCTTATCGAATGTAAGAGAGAAAAAGAAATAGCTTTACCGCATGAAACAATAAAGAAGATAATCAACAAAATCACAGTGATCGAAGCCTTGCCCATATTTTGTAGCAAAAGAAAGACTATGAATTTTACATGAGTTTTTTACAATGTATATATAATATTGTATAATATCTCCTTCATTAAGTGCCTACCAAAGAGAAAGTTAATATAAAGTTATTACCAGTTAGGAATTGGATTCTCCAAATCTTGAAATTTGGTTGGTGGATCACATAAATTCTTTGTTAAGGTTAGTCAAAGAGAGCCCTCAGTTCATTGGGCCTTTTGAGGTACTTTAGACTACCGGGAAGGTGTCTTACAAGCTTGCCTTGCTACCTAGCTTGTCGAGTGTGCATTCAGTATTTCATGTATCTATGCTCCAGAAGTATGTCGGCGATCCGTCTCATGTTTTGGATTTCAGCATTATTCAGTTGGATGGTGATATGACTTATGATGTGGAGTCGGTGGCCATCTTGGAGCGGCAGGTTCAAAAGTTGAGGTCAAATTTTTGTGAAAGTGCAGTGGAGACGTCAGCCCGTGGAGGAGGCCACTTGGGAGATGCAGAGCAGATATCCACACCTATTTGAGACCCCAAGTATGTTTCTAGACCCGTTCGAGGACGAACATTTGTTTAAGAGGGGGAGGATGTAACGACTCGGACAGTCGTTTCGAGAGACATATCCCCGTTTCCCCCATTTTCTGTGCTTTGCCGTTGTTATATGTCTTAGCGGGTTGGTTAGTTCGGGTCCAGAGTGATTTGGGTGTGAATTGAGACACTTAGTCTCTTAATTGGAAGCTTGAGTTGGAAAAGTCGATCGGATGTCAAATTATGTGTAAACGTCCTCATATTTGAATTTTGATGATTCTGTCAGCTCCGCTAGGTTATTTTGGACACAGGAGCGCATCCACAATGTGATTTGGATGTCCGTAGAAGAATTAGGCTTGAATTTGTGAAAGTTGGATTTTTTGGCGATTTTGGGCAGCACTGGAAATTTTGATATCGGGGTAGGAGTTGATTTACAGGAGTTGGAGTAGGTTCGTGGTGTCATTTATGACTTGTGTGAAAAATTTGAGGTCAATCCGACATGGTTTGGTAGGTTTTGGCGTCATTTGTGGAATTTGGAAGTTTAGAAGTTCATTAGGCTTGAATCCGCGTGTAATCCGTGTTTACTTGTTATTTGGGGTGATTTGAGGGTTCAATTAAGTTCGTAATGGGTTATATGACTTATTGGCATGTTTGGTTGAAGTCGCAGGGGCCTCGGGTGTGTTTCGAATGCTCATCGGAAAGAAATTTGGACTTAGGCATTGCTGAGTTTTTTTCTGATTTTTTGGTGTTTCGCACCTGCAGTGGGGAGCCCGCAGGTACGGACCCGCAGAAGCGAAGAAGATGGCGCAGATGCGGGCAAGGCTGAGATGGACTGGAAGCGTAGGTGCGAGAGATTGAGCGCATCTGCGAGCCCGCCGATGCGGAAGAGCGGATCTTGGACATTTCCTCAGAAGCGGATGATAAGACGCAGGTGAGAGAGCTGGAGTGCAGGTGCGAGCCCAGTGGGCTTAAGTGAATTCTACTAGTGCGGATCTTTGATCGTAAGAGCGGCTCCGCAGGTGCGGGTAAATAGCCGCAGATGCGAAAAGTCTAGGCAAAAGGTTTAAAAGCAAGGGTTCGCGATTTTAGTCTTATTTCAACATTTGAGACTCGGACTTAGGCGATTTTGGAGAATATTTTGGAGTGGATTATTGAGGTAAGCTTCTTGGTCTAGTTTTGGATCATAAATCTTGTTTCCCCACTGATTTTCCCACCTAATTAGCGAGATTTTGAAGTGAAATTTGGGGATTTAAGGCTTGAGAATTAGAGGGTGGATTTTAGGAATTTGGGTGACTAAATGATGTCGCATTTTGATGAATTTAGTACGGTTAGACTCCGGAGTAAATGAGCTTTCGAGTTTTGTGACTTTTATCGGATTTCAAGATGTGGGCTCAAGGGCCGGGTTGAGCCGATTTCGGTTTAGGCTGTAATTTAGTAATTTTCTTGTGGAATTGTCTCTTTAGCCTATATTGATTTTCTCGTACTGTTTGTGGCTAGATTCAAGGCATTTGGAGACTGATTCGAGAGGAAATGGCATTTCGGAGTAGGATTTCTACGTAGTTGAGGTAAGTAACAATCTTAAATCTGGTCTTGAGGGTATGAAACCCCGAAATTTTGTATGGTGTGACTATTTTGAGGTGACACACATGCTAAGTGACGGGCGTGTGAGCGTGCACCGTGAGGGATTGTGACTTGGTCTGTCCCGTGAGACTGTAAAGTCGAATAACCTATTGTTGCTTACATGTTTTCCTTGTCTTCTAGCAATTTGACTGCCTTTCATGTTAGAAATCATGCTTAGGATATGTGTTGGTGCTGTAGAGACCCGAAGAGGTCGTGATATTTGTTGAACCTTCCTGCTTATTGTTATTGTACTAAGTCATAAAATTTCTTGTATATTATACCTCAGTCTCTAATATTCCCTGTTGATACATTATAGCATTCTCATTTGGGCTGATTCCCTTTCATTGCTGAGGGCTGTGAGAATAGAGAGGTTCATGACTGAGTAAGGCCGAGGGCCTATTTGTGAGGTATAGATACCGTAGCACGTGAGTTTTCCGTGCGAATGATGATGTTTATACTTAGCACGTGAGTTGTCCCTGCGGATCTTGATATGATACGATAACACGTATGTTGTCCGTCAGCATGTGAGTTGTCCATGCGGATTACAACGCTTGGACTGTAGGAGCCCTTCCGGAGTCTAAAAACCTCCGTGAGCGCAGGTACCTATTCAACGTGTGTATATTGAGGGCTGAGAGCCGAGTGTTGTGCTATTTAGAGCTTGCATGACTGTGCCCTGATAGGTTGCATTTGTCTTCTTTGTTGCCGCATTTAGCTGAAAACTACTGTTCTGAACTTCCGAAAAATACTATACCTGGTTCTACTTGAGCTTAGTAAATATGCAACTGATTTGACTCATATTACCGGCATTGACTCATGTCCATCTTCAATGTTGAAAGTTAGTGAAATGAATTGTATTGTATAGCTCGTCACTACTTCTCAGTTCCTTATTTATTTTTGTTACTTGTTGAGTTGGTTGTACTCATGCTACAACCTGCACTTCATGTGCATATCCAGGAGTCCACGGTCACGCAGGTCGTTGAGTTCGTGCGCGATCGAGTATCGGAGACTGCGAGGTAGCTGCCGGTTTCCGTGAACCTTGTCTCTCCTTCTATGTTTTATTTCTTTATGTATTCACACTTAGACACTATTTTTATTAGAACTGATATCTATATGCTCATGAATTGGTGACACCCCAATGTTTGGGGCTATCATTTCGCATTATATTTTGAGTCAAACTTCTGTTTTTATGAAAATTCCGTTATGAAAAAGGCTTTTGATTTATCTTTTATGAAATGTTGAAGTATTTTGAAATCCGGCTTGCCTAGTACCACTGATAGGAGCCATCACGACAGGTTAGAGTTTTGGGCCGTGACAAGTTGGTAATAGAGCCTAGGTTACATAGGTCTCACGAGTCATGATCAGGGTTAGTAGAGTCTTGCGGATCAGTACGAGACGTCTGTACTTATCTTCGAGAGGCTGCAGAACCCTTAGGAAAACTTCACATTCTTGAATTCTTGTTGTGTGAATCTGTTGATTCTACTAACTAAACATTTGTTGTTTCATTCTCTCACAGATGGTGAGGAATCGTACTACTGGGCAGGATCGAAAACCACCAGTACCACCAGCCACGGCCGTGAGAGGACGAGGTTGTAGTAGGGGAAGAGGTGCAGCCCGTCCAGCAGCTGAGGCAGTACCTGCAGATCCACCAGTTTCCCCAAATCAGGACCAGGTCCCAGTTCTGGATGAACTAAGGGGGCCAGCTCAGTCACCACATGTGCCCATCGTGATTCCTGGCCTTCCGAAGGCCTTAGCTCATATTCTGACCATGTGCACAGGACTTGCTCAGGCGTTCTATGTTTCGACGGTAGCAGCCACTTTCTAGGACATGGGAGGCACTCAGACTCCCGCTGTCGCACACCAGAGCAGGTGATACAAGGACTCTAGACACCGGGGCCACCATCAGCCCAGCCGGCTACTGCTGTTCAGGACTATGTGGTTCTTTCCATGCCTAAGATGAGCAGCGCAGATTGGAATTGGGAGGCTCCATCCTCCATCTTTCAGTGGTGTAGAGGGAGAGGATGCACAAGGCTTATTGGATATATGTTAGCGGATACTCCGTATAGCAGGTATTCTGGAGACCAGTGGGGTCTCATTCACTAGCTTTTAGTTCTCTGGGGATGTATTCAGTTGGTGGGAGGCTTACGATAGGCGTAGGACGGTCGGCGCAACACTCCTTACCTGGCAACAGTTCTTCCTTTCTCTTTCTCGAGAAGTTCGTGCCTCAGTCCCGCAGAGATGAGATGCGTAGATAGTTTGAGCAGATTCATCAGGGTGATATGTATGACACGTAGTATGAGATGAGGTTCTCGGAGTTGGATCGACATGCTTTTTGGTTGGTTCCCACAGACAGAGAGAGGATCATGAGGTTCATATATGGCCCCACCTTTCAGCTGCGATTTCTTATGACCATAGAGAGTGTGTCTGGTGCTAATTTTGATGAGGTTGTCGACATTTCTCGTCATATTAAGATGGTTCACGATCAGGAGTAGGTTGAGAGGGAGGCCAAGAGGCCTCATGGACAGGGTGGATTTGGCGGTGTTCCTTTTGGGGGTCAGCTCCAGCACGATAGGGGTCATTCATTCAGACATGCTCAGATGGCTCGCCCAGTCCATGGTTCATCATCTGGCCACAGGTCACACAGTCATCAGTAGGGCCAGTCGTCATTTAGTGCACTACCAACACATAGTTCTCACTATGCCTCTTTAGCTCAGGTTTCCACGGGTAGTTCCTCTGGGCATCAGGAGCAGCAGTTCCGTTAGAGGAGAGGTTGTTTCAAGTGCGGAGATTTTGGTCACATTAAGAGTGATTTCCCTAGGTTGTTGAGTGGGGCTCCACAACAGGGTACTCGGCCGATGCCACCAGCACCAGCACCAGCAGCTCCACCACCCATCCAGCTAGTTTGAGGTGGGGCTCAGTCAACTAGGGGTCGCCCGAGAGGGGGAGGCCGATCAGGGGGTGGCCAGGCCCATTTATATGCTCTCCCTGCCAGACCAGATGTCATTGCTTCAGATGCTGTGATTATAGTTATTGTCTTAGTTTTTCACAAAGATGCCTTTTTATTATTTGACCTTGGGTCCACTTATTCATATGTGTCTTTTCATTTCGCTCATTTTCTGGATATACACTATGAGTCTCTAGTTTCATCCGTTCATGTATCTACTCTGATGGGCGATACTATTATTGTGGACCGTGTATACCGGTCATGTGTGGTGACTATTGGGAGTCTGGAGACCAGGGTAGATCTTTTGCTGCTTAGTATGGTCGATTTTGATGTGATATTGGGTATGGATTGGTTGTCTCCATGTCATGATGTTCTAGTTGCCAAGAGATGAGTGGAGCGGTTCTATAGACTATGTTCCCAGCAGAGTGATTTTATACTTGAAGGCTCAAGGGATGGTAGAGAATGGTTGTCTATCCTATTTGACTTTTGTGAGGGATGTTACTGCAGAGGCCCATGCTATTGATTTTGTTCTTGTGGTGCATGATTTTCTGGATGTGTTTCCCACAGACCATCCAGGCATGTCACCTGGCAGGGATATTGACTTCGGTAATTATTTGGTGCACCGTATCGTATGGCACCGGCAGAGTTGAATGGGTTAAAGGAACAACTTCAGGAACTCCTTGATAAGGGGTTTATTTGGCCTAGCATGTCACCTTGGGGTGCACCGGTTCTATTTGTAAAGAAGAAGGATGGTACTATGAGGATGTGCATTAATTACAGGCAATTGAACAAGGTCACAGTCAAGAACAAGTATCAGTTGCCATGTTTTAATGACCTATTCGACCAGCTTCAAGGAGCAAGGGTGTTCTCCAAGATTGATTTGAGTTTAAGGTATTACCAGCTGAAGATTGGGATATGAATATTCTTGAGACTGCTTTCAGGACCCGATATGGCAATTATGAGTTCATTGTGATGTCTTTTTGGCTGACCAACGCCCTAAGAGTATTCATGCATTTGATGAACAGTGTGTTTCAGCCTTATCTTGACTCATTCATTACTGTATTCACTGATGACATCCTGGTGTACTCACGTATCCAGGAGGAGCATGCCTAGCATCTGAGGATTGTGTTACAGTGATTGAGGGAAGAGAAGCTTTATGCAAAGTTCTCCAAGTGTGAGTTTTGGCTCAGTTCAGTGGCGTTCTTGGGGCACGTGGTGTCCAGTGAGGGTATTTAGGTGGATCTGAAGAAGATAGAGGCAGTGCTGAGTTGGCCCAAACTGTCCTCAGCCACGGAGAATCGGAGATTTCTTGGTTTGGCGGGCTATTACCGTCGTTTTGTGGAGGGTTTCTCATGTATTGCATCGCCCTTGACCAAATTGACCCAAAAGGGTGCTCCATTCAGGTGGTCGGATGAGTGCGAGGAAAGCTTTCAGAAGCTCAAGACTGCTTTGGCCACAGCTCCAGTTATAGTTCTTCTATCAGCTTCTTGTTCTTACACAGTGTATTGTGATTCCTCGCGAATATGTATTGGATGTGTTCTGAAGAAGGAGGGTAGAGTGATTGCTTATGATTCGTGCCAGTTGAAGACCCATGATAAGAACTATCATGTCCATGATCTTGAGTTAGCAGCTATTGTTCACACCTTGAAGATTTGGAGGCACTATTTGTACGGTGTTTAATGTGAGATTTATACTGATCACCAGAGTTTGCAGCATTTGTTTAAGCAGAAGGATCTTAACTTGTGTCAGCGGAGATGGTTGGAGCTTCTTAAGGACTATGATATCACAATTTTGTACCATCCCCGGAAGGCCAATATGGTGCCGATGCCTTGAATCGCAGGCCGGAGATTTTGGGGAGCTTATCATATCTTCTAGCCGTAGAGCCATTGGCACTGGATGTTCAGACCTTGGCTAGCCAGTTTGTCAGATTGGATATTTCTAAGACGAGCCGAGTATTGCTTGCGTGGTCTCTCGGTCATCTCTTTATGATCGTATCAGGGAGCGTCAGTATGATGACTCCCACCTGCTTGTTCTCCAAGACAAGGTTTAGCGAGGTGATGCCAGGGATATGACTATTGGTGATGACAGGGTGTGAAGGATGCAGAGCTGGATATGTGTTCCCAATGTAGATGGGCTATGGGAGTTGATTCTTGAGGAGGCCCACAGCTGGCGATATTTCATCCATCCAGGTACCACGAAGATGTACCAGGATTTGAGGAAGCACTATTGGTGGAGGAGGGTTAAGAAAGATATAGTTGGGTTTGTAGCTCGGTGTCTCAACTGTCAATAGGTAAAGTATAAGCATCAGAGACCAGGTGTCTTGCTTCAGAGGTTAGAGATACCGGAGTGGAAGTGGGAGCGGATCACCATGGATTTCATAGTTGGGCTCCCACGGACTTCGAGGAAGTTCGATGTTATTTGGTTGATTGTGGATTGGCTGACAAACTCCACACACTTCATTCCAATTGGTACTACTTATTCTTCAGAGCGGTTGGGTGAGATTTACATCCCAGAGATTGTTACCTTTATGGTGACCCAATTTCCATCATTTCAGACAGAGGCACGTAGTTTACCTCGCATTTTTGGAGAGCCGTGCAACAATAGTTGGGTACTCAGGTTGAGTTGAGCACATCATTTCACCCTCAGATGGACGGACAGTCCGAGCGCACTATCCAGATATTGGAGGACAAGCTACACACTTGGGTCATTGATTTTGGGGGATCAAGGGACAAGTTTCTACCGCTTGTGGAGTCTGCATACAACAAAATTTATCAGTAGGGGCAGAGATGCAGTCCACACAGCACCTGGGGCAGTACCTGCAGATCCAACAATAGCCCTAGATTAGAACCAGGTCACATTGTGGATGCACCAGCGGGACCAGCTAAGGCACCACCTGTGCCCATCATGATTCCCGGCCTTCTGGAGGCCTTAGATCAGATTCTGACCGCGTGCATAGGCCTTGATCAGGCGGTCTTCCGCCGCCCGCACACCAGAGCAGGTGATACAGGGACTCTAGACACCAAGGGAACCACTAGCCTAGCTGACTGCCGCTACTCAGAACTATGTGGTTCCTGCCATGCCTGAGGATGAGCAGCGTAGATTGGAGAGGTTCAGGAGGCTCCAGCCTCCATCTTTCAATGGTGCAGAGGGAGAGGATGCACAAGGCTTCTTGGGCAGATGTCTGAGGATACTCCGTACAACAGGTATTCCGGAGACCAATGTGGTCTCATTCACTACCTTTCAGTTCTCTGGGGCAGCATTCAATGTGGGAGACTTACGAGAGGCATTGACCGGTCGGCGCAACACCCTTTACCTCGCAGCAATTTTGTGTTCTCTTACTAGAGAAGTTTGTGCCTCAGTCCTCCAGATAGGAGCTGTGCAACAGTTTGAGCTGCTTCGTTAGGGTGATATAACTCTGACGCAATATGAAATGAGGTTCTGGAGTTGGCCCGACATGCTCTTTGGTTGATTCCCACAAACAGAGAGAGGATCATGCGGTTCATAGATGGCCTCACCTTTTAACTACGATTGCTTATGACCGAAGAGAGAGTGTCTGGTGCTACTTTTGATGAGATTGTCGACATTGGTCGTCAAATTGAGATGGTTCGCAGTCAGGAGCGGGTTGGGAGGGAGGCCAAGAGGCCTCGTGGACAGGGTGGATTTGGCAGTGTTCCTTCTAAAGGTCAGTTCCAACACGGTAGGGGTCGTCTATTTAGGCATGTTCAGACGGCTCACCCAGTTCACCGTGGTGCATCATCTGGCCACGGGTCACACAATCATCAGCAGGGCCAGTCATCATTCAGTGCACTACCAGCGCAGTGTTCTCACCATGCCTCGTCAGCTCAGGTTTCCACAAGTAGTTATTTTGGGCATCGAGAGCAGCAGTTCCGTCAGAGGAGGGCTTGTTTCGAGTGCGGAGATTTTGGTCACATTTGTCACACCTCCTTTTTCACCGGTACGAGTGGGATAAGGGAGTTTTTCCACTTTAAGTGACATTATACGATTTTTCGGATTTATTTTATTTATACAAAGTCGCCACCCAGATTTTTACGGTGTTCCGGGACCAATTTATTTGTCAAAAATCCCAAACCGAGGAATTTTGACTCTGTTTAAATTGTCTACGAACCAGAAATTCAGGTAAGGAATTCTGTTAACCCGGGAGAAGGTGTTAGGCACTCCCGAGTTCCGTGGTTCTAGCACGGTCGCTTAATGATAGCCTAAATTGTTTAGTTACTGCTTTTGTACCTATATGCATTTTTATCTTTTACCGCTTTTATTATTCAAATATATTCAAAGAGTTTTTTTTTAGACGGGTCATGTATGCATAAACTTGTTGAGATTGGGATGTGTCAAAAATCATGTTACGCAGACGTGTACATAATTCTCGATACTGAATTCATTTAAAGAGATGAATAAAGTTTCGCAAGCACATATTTTTGTTTTGTTGTAAAAAAGAAACCAAAATCACGTCACGTGGGCGTGTACATCATTCCGATAATTTTTAGAAATTCGTTCCTAAAAGTGTCTCTACGAGTTTTCGTTTTAGTCTTTGTTTGTGTTACGTAAGCATATACACAATTTTAGGAAAAGGTATATTTTAGTTTGGTTTCATTCAAAGTTACATAAAACGTATACTTCGATGATTATTCTATTTTTTATGTTTTGAGGCAGTCACTATCTATTTGAGGAATGAGTTTTAATTTCACTACACCCAAGTAGAATCCTATATCAAGTAATGAGATTGGGCTATGGCCTAGTTTAGCCCGATTTTTATCACTTTATGCCATCCTAATTTTTGCTATTTTTTTAGAAGAGGGGAAGTTGTGTAACTCGATTAACGCATGCTAATAAGGAAGGGTCTAAAACTACTAATTTACAAGTCATATAGTCAATCAAACGCATATGTAACGACCCGATCGGTCGTTTTGGGCTCTAGCACGCCGTTCAGCGGTTTGAAGTCGTGAGCAGTTTCGTTTCAGGTGTTATTACACCTAGGTGTTGTCAGAATTGAATTTTTGGAAATTTAGAGTTGATTTGGAAAGAAAATTCTCGTTTCAGAAGCCTTAAGTTGGAAGAATCAACTAAGATTGGAATTTTGAGTAAATGACCTTCGAATCAGGATTTGAAGGTTTCAACAGGTTCGTATGATGATTTCAGACTTGGGCGTATGTCCGGATCGGATTTTGGATAACCCGGGAGCATTTCGAGGCATATTGTGGAAGTCAATATTTTTGAAAACTTTCATAAATTTGGGCTTGAAGTGCAATTCTGTGTTGTTGATGTCCGTTTGGGATTCCGAGTCTGGGAGCGCGATCAGAAATGAATTTGGATGTCTGTAGGTCATTTTGAAGTCATTTGGCTAAAGATAGAAATTTGAAGGTTTTTGGGAAATCCGACCGGAAGTGGAAGTTATGATATCTAGGTCAGAATGCGATTCTGGAAGTTGGAGCAGGTACGTAATGTAGAATATGACTTGTGCGCAAATTTTGAGGTCAATCGGACATCATTTGATAGGTTTCAGCGTCGGATGTAAAATTTGGAAATTTTTAAGTTCATAAATTTGCGATTTGGGTGCGATTCGTGGTTTCGATGTTGTTTGATGTGATTTGAGGCCTCGAGCAAGTCCACATTATATTTTGGAACAGGTTGGTATAATTGGATGGAGTCTCGGGGGCCTCGGGTGGATTCTGGGTGGTTAACGAATCAATATTTGAAGTTGAAGAAGGCTGGAATTGACGTCATCTGGTGTGATCCGCACCTGCGAGGACTTGGCCGCAGGTTCGGAGCCGCAGGTGCGGCTTTGGCGTCGTAGGTGCGAGAGTGGGCAGGCTTGGCTGGGGTCGCAGGTGCGATTTTGGGCTGGAGTTGAGGAAGCCGCAAGTGTGGGAGATTGGTCGCACCTACGGGAGCACAGGTGCGGAGGTAGTACCGCAGGTGCGAAAATCGTCATGGGCATAATGTTTTAAAAAAAGGATTTGGGTTCATTTGTCTTCATTTCTTCATGGGCTTCGGCGATTTTGGGAGGCTTCAAAGAGAGGATTCCTTCATGCAATGTCAAGGTAAGTAACTCCTTTATGCATCTAAGTTAAATACAAGATTATATGCATGGATTAGGCATGGAAATTTGTGGGAATTTGGGAATTATTGAAGAAACCTAGAAAATGTAAATTTGGAATTTAGCCACGAATTGAGCATGAGTATTTGAGTAAATTGTATATTTGAGTTAGTAAGGCTATGGGTAGAATGTATCTTCGAGAATTTCGGATATCCGGGCACGTGGGCCCGAGGGAATTTGGTCATTTATCTGAGCGGGGTTGGGAAAGTATATAATTTGAATTTGTTGTGAGTATTAGGATGAATTTTCATTACTTTGCCGTTATGTGGTAGTTTCGGAGCGTTGTTCGTCTGTTGGAGTCGTCAGAAGGGCTTGGAAGCCGGTATTGGAATTTCGGAGGGAGGTAAGTCTCCTTTCTAACTTTGTGAGGGGG
The DNA here is from genome assembly GCA_005239505.1 of Nicotiana paniculata. Taxonomy (NCBI): domain Eukaryota; kingdom Viridiplantae; phylum Streptophyta; class Magnoliopsida; order Solanales; family Solanaceae; genus Nicotiana; species Nicotiana paniculata. The sequence continues at coordinate 5,673 of ML316146.1, read as the reverse complement.
AATTGTCCCCCTAGGTGAATTGATTAAGTATATGCTATTATCTTCGGGGGCTACGTACGCGCGAGGTGAATGGAGTCCGTGATAGCTACTATTATGCCATGTCTGGGTAGTCTAAGACCCACTAGCATGCCTTATGTGTTATACCTGTGATCCTGCCTGTAATATTAAACTGCTAATATAATCGAAATGACAATTTAATATTTAAGAAAACTAGAGTACATTTTCCTAATCATCTAGAAAGAGAATTGATTCCTCTATGGATAATTGTGTAGCTGGTAGGGTTGTATTATGGAATATCATTAGACTTGACAAATGAGTTTCAAAACAAAGATTTTAAAAACTATTTTTCATGTTCCTTTAAGAAGGATTTTTACTACTTTCCTGAGAAAACCCGCTTTCTTGATAAAATATAGATTTATTGTGTGGATATGTTTAACTTTGGGTGCCTGAGTCGCTTGAATGATTCGCGATTAGGATGACCCTGTAGTTGTGTGTATTCATATGAGCACCTGAGTCGTAGGTATGATTCGCGAGCAGGCTAGACTTATTATTTTTACCCGTGTCATATGATCGATTCGCGAGCAGGGCAGATAGATGCATCTATGGTTCGAGCCATTCGACCCTTGGTTTATTAATGTTAGTCCGCGCCGTCGACCGTCGGCATTGCTTGTGCATGATATTTACTGCATAGTTGCTATGGTTTGCCTGATTACTAGCCTGAAATATTAAGTTATCAATTAAAATGACAGAGATTTAAAATTTTTAAAAAGATTTTTGAAGAAGTTGTTACTTCCCATCGATTCATTTTTATTTGATTAAATCTCCCATGTTTATTAATCGTTACTAATATGACGAAGATGTAAAGTGTTAAACGTGAACGGAGTTGAAAATACTTATTCTTGATTTTAATAAATTGCCTATGATAATCATGCTTAGTGTCATACTTAGATATTCTAAATTGACCTTTAGCAAGTGTCTAATTGACCTCTCGTCACTACCTCTCTGAGGTTAGGCGGGCGACTTACTGAGTACACGTTCTTTTTGTACTCATGCTACACTTGCTTTTCATTTTATTGCACAGGTACTTTCATAGCAATGTGGAGGATTCAGAGACTTAGGCGAGCTGCATCATCCCGAGGCGATCCGGAGATGACAGAGTCTCTCTCGTACTGTATTTATTTTCGGTTTAAATTTCCTTATCTAGTTGTATTTCGGACAGGCTTTGCAATGATTGTCTAAATTCTTAGAAATTGCTCATGTACTTGTGACACTGGGTTCTGGGATATGTGTTGGGGTATATTTGTTAATGTATAATATTTAAACTATTATTTTACTTAACTGATTTTTATTTGGTTAATATGTAATAAAGTGCAAGGAAATATTTTTCATAAATATTTTAAACCGTAAATTATTTCGATTATTTAATGATTGGCTTGCCTGAAAATGATGTCCGACACCATCACGACCTTATGGATTTTGGGTCGTGACAACATGGTATTAGAGCGCTAGGTTCCCGTATGTCTCACGACTCATGAGCAAGTCTAGTAGAGTGTTGCAAATCGGTACAGAGACGTCTGTACTTTTCTTCGGGAGGCTACAAGACTGTTAGGAGTACTTCCCTTCTTGACTCCTCATCGTGCGATTTGATTCCTTTGAGTCTTATGCCTATGTTTAACCTACTCAATCTTACGCATCGCGAGCGCTTGCTAAGAATCAGGAATTTGAGGAATTGAAATGGTGCTACAGATGTAATTCTAGATGTTTCCATGTATAATTAGTTGGGGCTGTTGTTATGGCCCTGCAAGAGAATAATATGTTGTTTCAGCTCAGTAGCTGTGTTTCTGGGAGCCTTAAGGCTATGCTCAGGTAGTGATGATGCTTGCGATTGGTTATCGTGTGATGTCGATATGATGATAGAATGCTTGCCCGTATGTTGGGGGTGATGAATGGTTTGAAGGGAAGTCTTCTCAGAGTTCGATTTCGAGATTTCAGTGTTTTTGTTCCGGCAGGGGAAAGGCATTTTGATTCTGAATGGTCCGGTTGGGGTTGATAAAGTATTAAGACTTGGTGTCTTCAAGTGAGATGGGATATGCACCTATGGCGTGTAGTCATCGTCATTGATCGAATGGAATGTGTTAAGTTTAGTGGTGCTATGGTTTCTTCGGTTGCATGGGGTTAGAGTATTGAGAAGAAGTATTGAAGAATGCGGTTGGCAGAGATTCTAAGGTGCGGTGGTTCAGTACCGGATGAGTGTTGATAATGAAGGCAGCTAGAGAAAGATGATCTTAGGAGAGTGTGAAGTCGTGGTGATCTGCTGGTTTAAGAGCTACAGAGAATGGTCCTGAAGTGAGGCTAGGCGGTGGTTCCATTTCTAGGAGGCCAGGTGTAAGAAACAGAAGTCGAGCAGTCGCAAAGTGGGGGAGCGACAGCATAACTTGGAATTTGAAGATATTGTTGAGTGTTTAATGTATGTCCATGAGGAGCGGACGGACTAGTAAGTTGGTAAATGAAGAAGGACGTAGCATGGGGTATTGAAGTGGCAGAGAGCGTGCATTTCAGCGTCGTTGGAAAGTGTCCGCGGGTGATTTCCATATGTGGGTTATCCTCTGTGAATAGGTTAGCGATGGCAGGGTTGGCAGGTCTCGATGAGGGGTCCTAGTGGCTATTCGGTAGGAGGCGGAATGTGTGACTGATGCTAGAGAATTTGAGTATTTGGGAGTGCTAGCAAGAGGATCTGGAACAATTGGACAAATAGGTTGAGATAGATCGCGTTATCAAAGGAGAAAGGATCTCAGCAGGGTTAGAGTAGTGCAAGGAGTAACTTCGGGCTCAGTGGGGGAGTCCCACCATCTGCAGTTGGGTTGTAGGGTTGTCTTCTCATAGGGTTACGAATTGTCGGCGTGTTGGCAAGGTTTTTCAGCTAAGGAAAAGGAGTAAAATGGTGATCGTGCGTGGGATTTGATGAATGTGTGCAAAAGTTGGTCCGGTCGGGCCAAGGTTAGGCCTTGGAAGATTCAGAATTTATGCTTAAGGCAAGGGCGAGTTGTAAGGATAGTGACTCAGTCACGTGTTTCATTGAAAAAGGTGTTCCTGTGCTAGGAGAGCCGTGGAGTTGATTGTATTCGGGGTCAGTCAGAGTGGGTGACTCTCAATAGCGGTCCTAGTGAGTTCAAAAGTCAAGAATGCGGCATTTAAGGGTTTCAGGCCGCAGTATGATCGAGAATCGAGCTTTTGCAGAGTAATTTTTGAGAAAAAAAGGATGGTTAGAATGTTCTCTGATATGTTTCAGCATGCAAGATAGTATTGGAGGAGTGAGAGAAATAAACTCTGGATTGTAGAAAGATTATCAAGATGGTATGAGACGGGTTGCGAGATTTAGGAAGCATAGTCTCAGGAATCAAGGTCACCCGGGATGAGTGAGGGTTAAGTTGCTATGATTTGAAGGATGTTTCTATTATTCCTGAAGCGATTGAAGATGATTAAAAAAAGATAGATTGATCAGCCATGGTTGAAATGCACATTTGCGGCAGTGATCAGTTCTTTTGGTGTGATTAAGTTATGCATGTGGTTTGTGCTAGTGCGTGCGGGGCTTGTCGGCCGTCGTAACGGATGTCGTGTGGGAGCATTTAAGTGTTACGGCCTGCCAGGTGTGGGCGGATCCGGAAAGGGTTATGGTGGTATAGACTACTACTCAAGGATTTGCATGTTGGGTGATTGTGGGGAATTCACTCAATGTTGAGATGGTACTCCTGAATTGAGTTAAGTAAAAGGTTTTTACATGATGAAGTGTTCGCCCTATTGATGGTTCAGCAGTTATGACAGAATTCTTACGCTACCTCATATTGGCACGTTAGGTGCTGTAAGCAGTATGTAATCGGGAGTAAGAATCGAGATTGCGGCTCGGTGTTAATAAGGATGTAATGAGCTCCGAAAGGGAAGAAAAAGTGATTTGAAAGTTCAGAGTAAGTTGGTGTTATCTTCAGTGTCGCATGAGATTGATATTCGATGAAAGAGGCTTTGTATCCTGGTTACGGGTTCTTGATTTGTCTTACAGCGTGGTATGGCCAGTGGTGGATGTGTAGACTTGCTACCTTGTGTGGAAGGTCGTGGAAGCGTGACCGCAAAAATATTGTATAAAGTGTGACATGTAGTCATTTGATGGATTGAAGATTTGGACTGAGTATAAAAAGTGCAATATTGTTTATTAGAGAATCAATGCCTGGAGGGCGTTCGGTTCAAATATGGAATATGGGCTCCGTATGAGCCAGGCATGTTCATTTCAGCAGAGCGCTTTTCATGGAAAGGTATAAGAACATCGAATGTTGTTCCGTCCTCGTCAAATTCATGTGGTCTTATGACTATGCCGTGTGAGTTGTGAAACGACTTGATAATTTCTTGTGTTGAGGTCCTGCGTAGTGATGATGTTATGTGAGCAGGGTGGCTCTTGAGATCCAGAGTACATATATATATATATATCGCACCTCAGTTGTGCTTGAGTTTTGTAAGCATATGGATTTTATCAGTCTCCCCCGGATGGCATTATGCACTTAGCGTGCTTATGATCGATATTCAGTAACTTGTGTAATAGTGAGTGATTCAGCTCCATGTATATTTCCTTATGTGAGTTTTATTATGGGATCGGGTGGCACACCGCCACGGGTATGTTATTTGGATCGGGTTGCATGCCGCAATAGTGTGATGATGAGAAGGGTTAATATGTATTTATTTTTCCTGTGTTTTATTCCCTAATTTCTGAGAAAAGTTCATATTAGTTGCGTAAGTTGAATAGTCCCTTCCTGAGTCATTTCTTATTTATCATGTTCGTGTTGTGGTCTATTGGCAATGTGGTAGCATGTGAGGCTGTTGGTCATATTGGGGTGGTTTGTTGTTTGAGCAGTTCATACTGGGTGAGACAGGATTATCTGATCAGGCATCAGTGCGATAAAGTTATGTGAAGTGTATATTAAAGAACAAATACCATTATTCAGGTTCATAATGAAGTGATGATTCTTGTCAAGATAAGGTATTTAAGGATTTGTTAACTCTGCAGTTAGGTATGAATTTCTGCACATCTCCTCCGTCGTAGTGGTATCGTCAGCAANTTTTGGCTATTTAGGTTCAGGGGATGTCGTTGTGGTCAGATGATGAGTTATGCGGTGAATGGTGCTGATTCAACAAAGGTATGCAGTCATGTCCTGGTATATCGGGTGGTGGATGATACGGTGTTTATATATTGGAACTAGGCCTGATAGAGAAATTCCAGCTGTTTGATGAATTTTGAGCTTATTATATGGATGAAAGAAGAAATCTTCAGATGTGATCAAGCTAATGTACTCAACTGGGTGGTGGTAGCACGGGCAGGTGCTCGAGATGTTAAACAGTGATTTCAGATAACTCCAGAGCAGTTCTTGGCACGTTCGAGGACGAATGTCGGTTTAAGAGGGGGAGAATGTAATGACCCAACCGGTCGTTTTGGGCTCTAGCGCATCGTTCAGCGGTTTGAAGTCGTGAGCAGCTTGGTTTCAGGTGTTATGACTTGTAGGTGTGGTCGGAATTTAATTTCGGGAAGTTTAGAGTTGATTTGGAAAGTAAATTCTCATTTCAGAAGCTTTAAGTTGGAAGAATCAACTAAGATTGAAATTTTGAGTAAACGACCTCCGAATCAGGATTTGA
>ML316145.1:0-39457 GCA_005239505.1 Nicotiana paniculata | reverse complement strand
TTGACCGGAACCAGGGACCCGGGCGTTTGGGCTCAAATGCCCCCCTAAGGCCAGGGCAGGCCTAGCGTTTGGTCTCTAAGGCCCCCCTAACGCCAGGGGCTACGTGGCTTTACTGGCCAAACGCCTGGATAAGGCCATAGTGTTCCCTCTTTGCCTCTTAAGCGTATTTTTGACGTATTTGCATCCATTTAGCTCGGTTTCCATCTCCAATTCACCTACACATGAAATAAACTCCATTAAGCACATAAAACGTGTGTTTTTATCATTAAATCACATAAAATGTAAGGCATATAACATTTTAAACTATGAATTCTAGCCTCGCATCATTGACCCCACCAATAATCATGTGGATGACATGTCGTGGTTCTTCTGTTTCATTTTTCTTGTTTGCCTCTCTTTCCCGAAATTGATTTTTAGCTCGGTGGCTGAGGAATTATCGAAGGTACCCTTTGCTGATCAGTCGGGCCACCTCTTCTCGAAGCTGTCTGCAATCTTCGGCCCGGTGACCGTGGGTATCGTGATATTCGCAGATCAGGTTGGGGTTCCTTTGTGTACGATCTAATAACACAGGTCTCGTCCACCTGGTGTCCCTGATCTTGCTAATGGCCGATACAATGTCTGAAACATCGATGTTGAAGTTGTATTCAGATAGCCAGGGTGCCTCTACCGACCCTGCATGCTTGTCGAACCCCGCTTTGCTCACGAGTCCCCGAGGATTCTGTCCTTGGTCCATCCTTGGGTCAATTCGAGGTACGTTCCATCTCGGGATGTTTCTCCGATTTTCTACATACGGTTGCTATCTTTATTTTTTTGTCCTTGGCTCTCTTTCTGGAAGCCTCGATTCCTTTGCTAAGACTCTATTAGGATACACCGAGCCCGATGGGGGTTTCCAATTGGTCATCCTCGACCCTGATCTTCGACTGGTACCTGTTGTGTACATCCGCCCAAACTATGGCGGGGTACTCGATTAAATTCTGCTTTAGCTGTTTCGAAGCTATCGAGGTTCGCTCATTCAAGCCCTGAGTGAAGGCTTGCACAACCCAATCATCGGAGACCGGTGGTAATTCCATTCGTTCTAATTGAAAGCGGGACACGAACTCCCTTAACATCTCATTCTCCCGTTGCTTGATTTTGAAAACATCAGATTTTCTTGTAGCGACCTTGATGGCACCAGCATGTGCTTTCACAAAGGAGTCCGCCATCATGGCAAATGAATATATCGAGTTCGGGGGAAGGTTATGATACCACATCATGTCCCCTTTGGATAGTGTTTCTCTGAATTTTTTCAATAGAACATATTCAATCTCTTCATCTCTCAGGTCGTTCCCTTTCACATCACAAGTGTAGGCAGTGATGTGCTCATTGGGGTCCGAAATTCCGTTGTACTTTGGGATATTGGGCATTCTGAATTTCTTCGGGATAGGCATCGGAGCTGCACTTGAAAGAAATGGCTTCTGCACGAACTTTTTTGAATCTACACCCTTTAGGATTGGGGGTGCGCTTGGGATCTGATCAACCCTCGAGTTGTAGGTCTCCACTTTTTTATCGTTAGCCTCTATCTTCTTTTCGCCTGATTAAATCCTTTTTGCGAGCTCTTCGAGCATTTTCATAATGGCGGGGTCAGCTGCTGACCCATTATTGATCGATCTTTCCGGTGCCTGTTCGACTCGATGAGCCATTTCTGGTGGTGCTGAGCTCGGGGTTCTTTGATGGCTTTTAATAACCACCTGTTGTGCCTGCAACATTTCCAAAATAACATGAAGGCTAACTTCCCTTTCCCTTTGAGTAGGTGTTCCCTGTGCTTCACGGTGGTCTCCTTCACGAATGGTTCCGTCTGTATGAGAGTTCACATCGGCATGTTGAGCGTTGCGTGAGCCTTCATCGACAGGAATTTGCACTGGTGCCCCTTCAGGGTTTTGCTGTGGCACACTGACACCTGAGGCAGCTGCGACATTCTCTCCCCGGTGCTCAGGGCCGTTGTTTTCATGTGCGTTTACTGAGTTAGACATTTTCTGACCTGAAAGTGAAGATTCTTGGGCAATAATAGTGTGAAGAATAACTTGTGTTTTAGAAAATCAGCACTAAGATAATCACTATTATTTTTATCCCCACGGTGGACGCCAAACTGTTTACCGTGAAAATGGTAATTACAATTATATTTGATTATGTGGTTCTAAAAATATGTGATTTATTTTAATACCAGTTGTTGGGCAATAGATGCTAAATGTAAGTGAAGAAAGTACAATAATAATAAAGAGAAGCAGAGATATGCAGACCGAGCTACTGAGAGACGGAGTCTCGAGTTGACCGTAACAGGGCCTCGAGATCGAGCTCGAGAGCTTGACGGAGAGAGGTCGATGAAGGATTAACAGCTTAACGGGCCTCGAAAATGGCCTCTTTCTGATCAATAATAAGCAATAAATGAAGAACTATAAATGAGACACAATATATGGAATCAATAAATCAATGGAATAATTGTAGAGAATGTTGTTGTTCTTGTATTGAATATCATCCATGCTACAAAATGACAATGCTCCCCTTTATATAAGAGAGAGAATCCCAACATAGTACATGTGTAATTATTACAAAGAAATACAGCTGGTACAACTATTTAATGTAAAGAGATATGGCTGGTACAACCATTTAATGCCACAATACTGTATTGGTAAAAAATAAACTTCACACATGTAATAATTTTGATGACATGGAAATCTACGTGGGTCAATGGAAACATAACAGCTGGTCAGAAGTTTAGAAAAATGTAAGGGGCAAAGAGGAATGGAATAACATGCACACGAGACAATTAGATGCGAGAGTTCCAGTCTAATTGAGGAGTTGAAGAGACACGGTCAGAATGAACCAAGGCAGAATAAAGGGCAGATTCAAAGGTCTTCAATCAATGAGCTAAACATTACATAATCCTCACGTAACAGTTATGATTACCAATTGTAACGTTACATTAATGATATTATTAGTCATTAGTGCTCAATCATTAAGAAGAGTAGACTCTATATTAAGAATTTCCCTACAAAAGGGAGTAAAAGTTCACTTGTATACACACGTTCGAACCACTACTGAAATATACTTACTTTTATGCTATCTTATTGCTTTCTTATTTACAATTCTAAATCCTATTATTAGCTAATCTCTTTGGTTATCAGAAGCCCGAGTACTTCTTAAAATAACTTTGACTAAGAATCCAATTCTTTGGTTAAAAAAAGTGGTTCCGTTACCGGAAATATGATAATCTTTATTTTTTTAGCAAATAACCTTATCGAATCATGTCGAATACCAACGAAAATAACCAAAAAACAACTGGAACCCCAGTTCCATCGCCTCAGGGATCCCCACGAGGTTCAAGGGACAACCCCCAAAAAGATCTATAACTCACAACAATGATCAAATTGGAAACGAGCAAACAGGAGAACAAGACCCTGTGAAGCAGTTGGTTTGTGAATATGTGAGTGAAGATCTTCAAGCTTTCATGAGGGGGATACCAACTGTGTCGNCAATCTTTAATACTAACCTTGCAGAAACAGGTGAAGGAACAAAACGATCGCATCAAGCAAATTCCTGGAGTACCACCTGTCATCAAGGGTATTGATATTGATAAATACTCTCAACAACCCTGGAAGCCAAGTGCAGCACCTTTACCGATTCCCAAGAAATTCAAAATGCCTGACGTGCCAAAGTACGATGGGACAACTAATCTACGTGATCATGTTACTGCTTTCACCACAGGAGTAAAAGTCAACAACATGACTAAGAAATAAATTGAATCCGTGTTGGTCAAAAAGTTTTGAGAGACACTCACCAAAGGAGCATTAACATGGTATTCTCTGTTGCCCAAAAATTCTGTTGATTCTTTTGCTGAGCTTGTAGATTTGTTTATAAAAACACATTCCGGTGCACAAAAAGTGGAAAAGAGAATGGAAGACATATTCAAAATAAAACAGGGAGATACAGAGTTGCTTCGTGAATTCATAGACAGGTTTCAACGTGAAAGGATGCTTCTACCAAGAGTACCTGACAATTGGGCAGCTATGGCCTTTGCAAGTAATTTGAACGATAAAAGCTCTGAAGCCACGAGGAGACTCAAAGAGAGCTTGAGAGAGTTCCCAGCTACGACATGGAACGATGTTTATAATAGGTACAACACCAAATTACGAATTGAGGAAGATACTATTGCCAATCAAAAGCAGAAGACATGATGAGTTCTAGACGCTCCGAATAAGAAAGAAGAACTGGAAAAAACAGGTACGATCCATACATGGGACCTTCGGGACGAGAGGCTCGTTCCAAATTTGAAAACCCACGGTCTGATCACAGACCATCGAATAAAGATTCGAGCTCATCATCAAGATCCAGAAAGGATCGAGATGAGTGAAATTGATGTAATACAAGAATTGGAGATTACAATTTCAATGTAAGTACTTCTGAATTAATTACAGTATTAAGAAATATGGGTGATAAAGTTCGATGGCCCAAAGAAATGAGATCAAATCCAAACAGAAGGAACCCAGACTTCTGGTGTGAATTTCATAATGATCATGGGCACAAAACATCAGACTGCAGGTTATTGCAAGGTGAGGTAGAACACTTATTAAAACAAGGTTATCTAACAAAACTGTTTAGTGAAAAAGGTAAACATGTATATATGAAGAATAGGCAGGAGCCCCCAAAACCACCATCTCCGAAGAGAACTGTAAATGTAATAAATGAAGGAGAGGAGGTAAATGGCGTAACTTATACTTCAGCAAGAAGTATGACCAAGTTCACAGTGACCGACGGGAAACGAACTCGTGAAACTTTGGAGGCTGACATCACCTCATTCGATGACTCAGATGCTGATAAATTACTGCTTCCACATAACGACACACTGGTAATATCTATACTTATACATGACAATAACGTATAAAGAGTATTGATTGATCCAGGTAGCTCGGTCAATATCATTTTGCTGAAGGTTGTGGAAGAGATGTTAATGGGGAACTGTGTAATTCCAAAAGCACGTTCCTTGTCCGTATTCGACAACTCTACTGTCATAAAAAAGGGAGAAATTGAGCTTAATACCTATGCAGAAGGCGACATCAAGGAAATTAAATTTCAAGTTATAGATACAGATATGGCTTATAATGTAATCATGGGGAGACCATGGATCCATGACATGGATGCAGTACCATCTACCCTGCATCAGGTAATCAAATTCCCTTCCTGATGGGGAATCCAACAAATTCAAGGTGATCAGCAGACTTCAAGAAACATCAACTCAGTGATGGATTTCAATAAAAAAGAAATAGTGGAGGAATCAAAAGACGAGGGAGCAACTCGAACAGACACGAAAGAAAATGATAAAGACACAGTGAATCAAATCACCACGGATGTCACATCAAGACATACAAACATGGATTCCAGACCTGATGTTATTCAAGAACCAGAAGAGAATGAAAATATCAAGACAACGACTGAGGAGCTCGAAGCTGTTCCACTGTTCGAGCTTAAGCCTGAGCACAAAATCCACATAGGAGCAAGGCTAAGCCCGACCAGAAGAGGTAAGTTAATTGAATATTTAAAAGTTAACACAGATTGTTTTGCTTGGTCCCATTCAGATATGATAGGTGTACCCCCAGAAGTGATGACTCATAAACTAAATGAAGACCCATCCTTCGTACCTATCAAGCAAAAGAAAAGAAAGCAGGGATCGTTCAAGAATCAAGTGATCGATGAAGAGGTACATAAACTCTTAAAAATCGGTTCAATACGTGAGGTAAAATATCCTAATTGGTTAGCTAATACCATAGTGGTATCTAAAAAGAATGGTAAATGGAGAGTATGCGTAGATTATACGGATTTGAATAAAGCATGCCCAAAAGACTCCCATTACCGCACATAGATCAAATGATTGATGCCACTACAGTTCATGAATTATTAAGCTTTCTCGATGCATATTATGGTTACAATCAGATAAAAATGGACCCCTCAGACGAGGAAAAAACCTCCTTTATTACAAACAGGGGGACTTATTGTTACAAAGTCATGCCTTTTGGCTTGAAAAATGTTGGAGCCACGTATCAAAGTCTAGTGACAAAGATGTTCCAGGAACATCTAGGGAGAAAATGGAGGTGTACATTGATGACATGTTAGTAAAGTCAACGAAGGCAGAAGATCATTTCCAACATCTCTCAACTACTTTCGAGATCCTCCGCAGGTATAACATGAAGTTAAATCTAGAAAATGCGCCTTTGGCGTCGAATCAGGTAAATTTTTGGGTTTTCTCGTATCAAATAGAGGCATTGAAGTAAATCCTGCTCAAATTAAAGCTATTGAAGAAATACCTGATGTACTAACGAGCAAAAAAGAAGTTCAAAGATTAACAGGTAGGATTGCAGCTTTAGGAAGATGCTGATGGATTACTGCTTCCACATAACGACACACTGGTAATATCTCTACTTATACATGACACTAACGTAAAAAGAGTATTGATTGATCCAGGCAACTCGATCAATATCATTTTGCTGAGGGTTGTGGAAGAGATGTTAATGGGAACCGTGTAATTACAAAAGCACATTCCTTGTCCGTATTCGACAACTCTACTGTCATAACAAAATGAGAAATTGATATTAATACCTATGCAGAAGGCGTCGTCAAGGAAACGAAATTTCAAGTTATAGATACAACTATGGATTATAATGTAATCACGGGGAGACCATGGATCCGTGACATGGATGCAGTACCATCTACCCTGCATCAGGTAATCAAATTCTCTTCCTGATGGGGAATCCAACAAATTCAAGGTGATCAGCAGACTTCCAGAAACATAAACTCAGTGATGCATTCCAATAAAAAGGAAATAGCGGAGGAATCAAAAGATGAGGGAGCAACTCGAACAGACATGGAAGAAAATGATAAAGACACGGTGAATCAAATCACCACGGATGTCACATCAATACATACAGACATGGATCCCAGACCTGATGTTATTCAAGAACTAGAAGAGAATGAAAATATCAAGACAACGACTGAGGAGCTCGAAGCTGTTCCACTGTTCGAGCTTAAACCTCAGCACAAAATCCACATAGGAGCAAGGCTAAGCCCGACCAGAAGAGGTAAGTTAATTGAATATTTAAAAGTTAATACAGATTGTTTTTCTTGGTCCCATTCAGATATGATAGGTGTACCCCCATAAGTGATGACTCATAAACTAAATGAAGACCCATCCTTCGTACCTGTCAAGCAAAAGAAAAGAAAGCAGGGATTGTTCAAGAATCAAGTGATCGATGAAGAGATACAGAAACTCTTAAAAATCGATTCAATACGTGAGTTAGAATATCCTAATTGGTTAGCTAATACCATAGTGGTACCTAAAAAGAATGGTAAATGGAGAGTATGTGTAGATTATACGGATTTGAAAAAAGCATGTCCAAAAGACTCATTTCCATTACCGCACATAGATCAAATGATTGATGCCACTACAGGTCATGAATTATTAAGCTTTCTAGATGCATATTCTGGTTACAATCAGATAAAAATAGACCCCTCAGACGAGGAAAAAACCTCCTTTATTACAAACAGGGGGACTTATTGTTACAAAGTCATGCCTTTTGGCCTTAAAAATGCTGGAGCCACTTATCAAAGGCTGGTGACCAAGATGTTCTAGGAACATTTGGGGAAAACAATGGAGGTGTACATTGATGACATGTTAGTAAAGTCAACGAAGGTAGAAGATCATTTCCAACATCTCTCAACTACTTTCGAGAACCTCCGCAGGTATAACATGAAGTTAAATCCAGAAAAATGCGCCTTTGGCGTCGAATCAGGTAAATTTTTGGGTTTTCTCGTATCAAATAGAGGCATTGAAGTAAATCCTGCTCAAATTAAAGCTATTGAAGAAATACCTGATGTACTAACGAGCAAAAAAGAAGTTCAAAGATTAACAGGTAGGATTGCAACTTTAGGAAGATTCATCTCCAGATCTTCAGAGAAGAGTTTTAAATTCTTTTCAGTACTAAAGAAGCAGAATCAATTCGAATGGACTGAAGAATGTCAACAAGCTCTTAAAGACTTGAAGGCTTATCTATCGAATCCCCCACTACTTTCTAAAGCAAAGGAAGGGGAAAGGTTATACATTTCTCTTGCTGTGGCAGAAATAGCCATAAGTGCAGTCCTGGTAAGGGATGACAAAGGTAAGCAATCTCCTATCTATTATGTAAGTAAGTCCTTACTAGATGCTGAAACTAGATATCCTCATCTAGAAAAATTAGCCTTGGCTCTAATCATGGCAGCTAGAAAGTTAAGACCGTACTTTCAGTGTCACCCAATTACTGTTGTAACTTCATATCCTTTGAGAAATATTTTGCATAAGCAAGAACTGTCAGGTAGATTGGCTAAATGGGCAATCGAACTAAGCGAATATGGAATAGTCTATCAACCTAGGACTGCAATAAAGTCTCAGGTTTTAGCCGATTTTGTCGCAGATTTTAACACTAACTTAATTTCCGAAGTAGTAAAAGAGTTACAAATCTTTACCAGAACTAATCCAGGAATATGGACTCTATTCAATAACGACTCTTCTAATATCAAAGTATCCGGGTTGGGAATTGTTTTAATACCACCTTCGAGTGAAAAGATAAGGCAAACTATTAAAAGTTATCTCATTGCTAACAATGAAGAGGAGTACGAAGCTATCATTGCAGGACTCGAATTAGCACGAGAACTCTCAATTGAGCAGATCGTGATCAAAAGTGACTCTCAACTAGTAGTGAACCAGATGTAGGGGACTTATACTGCTAGATAGACTCGAATGCAACAATATCTGGAAAAGGCACGAGTACTGGTGAAGCAATTCCAGTCATGGAGGATTATGCAAGTACCTTGAGAGGAAAACGCAGAAGCGGATGCGTTAGCTAATCTTGCAGCAGTTACCCATGTAACAAATAAAGAAAATGCTATTGTGATACACTTATTTCATTCAGCAATTGACTAGGACAAGAATGAGGTAACATTTAATAATCTAACTTGGGATTGGAGAAACAAAATTGTAAGTTTTTTGTAGAATGGTGTCGTGCCTGAAGATAAGAAAGAAGCTCAAGCACTTTGCCGAAAAGCTGTACGGTACTGCCTAGTTCGTGACACTCTGTATCGCAAAATTTTTGGACGTCCCCTAGCAAGGTGCCTTGGACCAAACCAAAGTAGTACGTGATGAAAGAAGTACATGAAGGACATTTTAGGAACCACGCAGGTGCAAGATCCTTAGTCAAAACCCTAATCAGAGTAGGGTACTATTGGCCTAAGATGGAAGAAGACGCTGAAAATTTTGTAGCTAAATGTGATAAATGTCAGCGATATGCTAACAATATGCATCGGCATGCAGAATTACTACACCCGGTTGTATCGCCTTGGCCATTTATGAAATGGGGAATGGATATAGTAGGACCTCTACCCCCCGCCAGAGGAAAGGTACGATATTTACTTGTATTAACAGATTATTTCTCAAAATGGGTGGAGGAAGATGTTTTTAAACAGTTGCGAGAAAAAGAAGTGAAAAGTTTCATATGGCGAAACATCATATGCCATTTTGGTGTACCAAAGGAAATTGTATGTGACAATGACCCACAATTCATAGTCTCTCAAATCACAGAATTCTTCCAAGGCTGGCAAATCAAACGAATCACTTCTTCACCATATCATCCCGTGGCTAACGGGCAAGCTGAGTCAAAAAATAAAATCATTGTTAACAATCTAAAGAGACGATTTGAAAAAGCTAAGGGAAATTGACCTGAAGAACTACCGGCAGTATTATGGGCTTATAGAACTACTACAAAGACAGCCATGGGAGAAACCCGATTCGCGCTTGTTTACAGATCAGAAGCTCTAATACCAGTGGAAATTGGTGACCCGAGCATGATATTCACAACAACAACAGAAGAAACAAACAATGACAAGTTGAGAACAAATCTGGATTTACTCGGGCAAAGGAGAGAAGCTGCTTTAATACGCATGACAGCTCAAAAGCAAATCATAGAGCGATATTACAACAGAAAAGCTCACCTCAGATACTTCAAAATTGGGAATTTGTCCTTAAGAAAGTTTTTCAATCAACAAAGGAGGCTGGAGCAGGAAAATTTAATCCAAATTACGAAGGACCCTACAAAGAGCGTGGTATTGCTGGAAAATGAGCTGGAAACCATGGATGGCAGAATTTTACCACAAGTTGGAACGCTGTTCACTTGAAGAAATATTACTTCTAAGGAGAAGGAATACCCACGGTCAGGTATCATTACGTTCAATTTTATTTAGTACAGTTAAAATTATACTAACCATTTTAGATGATAGGTAAAAAGCTAACCCATAACCAGATGATGATATTAGACCTGAATAGACATGAGGAAAAAACTAAATTCCCGGTCTATGGTTACAACTTTCTGATGGACGTTTCAAAGGGTTAAGTAGTCATCATCTAAAATATATACCTTCGAGTCCCGTATGTTTTCCCTCTTCAGGAAAAGGACCACAAGAAAGGAATAGTCAAGTGCTCGAGATTTCATTCTTCAAAGCTCAAACACTTGGGGGACTATATAGTATGGAAAGAGGCAAAGAAGACCACCAAAAGAGTCAAAGTTCAAGCTTGGAGATCCATTTTTCCCAACAAGTCAAAAGTTATGAGCAGAATCAAAGAGCCAAAGACAAAAACACAAAGGCTGATTCAGAAACCTACAAAGAGCACACTCGTGAATGTAAACGAATGTTTAGGTTAACGGCAGAATTTAGTTAACGGGAAATATTCATACTCCCGTGTTTATTCAAAAACCTGTTGTAAGAGAAAACAGTTACGAAAGATTCATAGACGATGCTCAAACACATGTAAAATGTTATGAAAGTTCGAATAATATAAAGACTTTTTGCAAAACATTATTGGGAAAAAACATGTGAATTCCTATCTCTCTTTTGTATGTTTACACTATTATGAAGTTGAGACGTCTTCTTCATTAAGTGTCGTTCATAAAAGAGACCTCTTTTATAAAATCGTGCTTATTTAAAAAAGACACGAAATATTGAAGCATTTTTAATGCAAAATTAAATACCAAAGGGGTAAAACAAAAACCCGAACGTAAAGCATGAAAACACTTAAAAGTAAAACTAAAACTCGAAAAAACACAAGTCATGCTAAGAAATGTAAATATTAATATTATATAATGGTAAAAACTAAGTATTAACTTAGTTTAAACCAAAAGTCTTTATACAAAGTTTCCCCTAAGTTGTCATTGGGGACTTACTAAACCAAACTTCACCCCAAAATGGGACCAGGGGTAACCACCAATTGTTTCAAAAAAGAAAAAAAGAAGGGTTGATAAACACTTTCACTAGGCACTTGAAGGATTATCTTCATCAGCAGGAGGAGCGACTTGAGATGACGAGGCTTGGGAAACAACTTCATCAGGAACAATCTCATCACCCATTGGAAATTCAACTTCAGGTGATGAAAATTTTTGACTTTGCTGAGACTTTTCAATCGTCTCCTTAGTCTTGGCAATTTAAACTTCTAAGTCAAAATTTCCTTGGCCCATTTCCGTCAATGTGTCAAGCCGGGCATTCAAATAAGCCCAACTCACATCAACAACTGCTTTATCCTCAAGAGCCTCATAATCTTTCTCCCATTGTTCAATCGGCTCTCAGCTCATAACCACGATAGCATCATAAGAAACCTGCAATGGGACAAGAGATCTTTCCAGAAACTGAATCTTGTTTGAAGATTCATGGAGGTCCTCTTGGGTCTGGGTAAGTGATTGCACAAGTTCACCAACATAAGCCTCCTTATGGTCCAACAAAGCCTTCAAGCTTCTTATCTCTTCATTAGCATGAGAAAGCTGCTCTGCAAAGGAATACTCCAAGATGTTTTTATCCTTGCTTGCTTGAATTGATGGAGTCTTCTCGATGGCCAATTCCGCTGCAATTACTCTGATTTGCTGCTCCAAGGTACACTTCTCCTCCTCTACTGCCTCCATATCAAGCCGAAGACTCTCGAATTGCTCCTTCCATTTATCAACCTCGGTATGATACTTATTCGCTAATTGCTCCGTATGAACAATCCTTTTCATCAATTCTGTACCAATAAGATTGATCTGCATAAAAAGAGGAGTCAGATATTGGTACAGGATATATAAAAGAAGGGGAAACGGTATAAAAGATACCCTTAAGTACGAGTGTATAATCTTGTTCATCCAAGTTAAGGTTCTATGACTTTCCAACTTATACTTTTCAACCGGGCCTATCAGAGGCTTCAACCACATATTTGCCTGGCATGATTTCTTTAAGAGGCTACCTCCCGTAGGAATCTCTATTATAATTTGCTTCATCTCCCCACTATTGGAAGATCCTACTTCGAAAATAGAAGGCACGGAAGTAGGGGTAGATGAAGGAGCCAACGGATGGAATAGGTGGGGGAGCGAAACAACAACAGATACATCAGACGAAAGTTCCACTGGAGCAGATGGAGGAAGAATAGCAAGAGGTGCTTCCTCAGAAAATGTGCCAAAGCCTCGGTGGAATAATTGTTCAATTGATTCATTGGCAGAGGAAGGAGTTGCATCTTCAGGAGCGGAAAGCCTCTGACTCAGGCACAGAAGGTGGATCAGTAACTGGAACAAATTCATCATCAGACACGACCATTCTTCTCCCTGACCTCCGAATTAGCGAACCTTCCTCCTGCTCTTCCTCATCTTCCAAGGTCCGAGACCTACTTTCTTTCCTTTTTGATGAAGAGGAGTTCATAATAATTTCTTGGGCCTTGGCCAAAGAAAGTTTCGAAGCAGATACTGCAGCATCAGAGACCCCACGAGCGGGAAACCCTAACAAATAAAAGGGGTTAGAGAAGCTTGAAAGGAGAAAGAAAGGAAATATATATAAAAAAAACCTACTATGGGTTTTCACTTTCCAACCAAAGCTCTCCGAGAGGTACTTCCAAGAATGTTCTTCCATTGGAGAAATCAACAACAATGTTTCTACCCAACCACGGAAACTGGTGACCTCCTCAATGGTTTGCTGCAAGAAGAAAAAAAATAGTCACTATACTGAAGATTTATAAAAAAAAAAATATAAAGAAGAAAGTGAGAAAAAGTGTACTCACGTGCAAAGTTCCACTTCTCAGGGAAGGAGAGATTCTCTTCACCTACCAAACCTTTAGTAGGGACAACAACATACCGGACATACCACCCTCTATCTTTATCATCTTCAGGTATAACCAGAACTCTTTTACTCGCTGCAAGAGTAAAAACTCCTTGGCGGAACAACATAGGAGAATAGAGATGATGAAAAGTAAAAGGAACTGAAGCTAAGGTGGCCAAATATCTAAGGCATGCTACTGCCCTCAAGATAAGAGGACCGATCTGTCCCAAGCACACATTAAAAAATCGACAAAATCCTATGATGACAGGGTCGATGGGAGGCTTGAATCCTAAAGTAAAGGGGTAAGTATACACAAAAGAATACCCAGTTCTGTAAGAGGTTATTCTCTGATTCTCATTGGGAACTAAGACTGGAAAGTCAGATTTCCAATAACAATCTCTACACACGAGTGAAACTAAACCCTTAGTGAATTGAGTAGGGTAAAGATCAGCACGATCATGAGATGTCATAGAAGAAAGCTGTTTTCTTATTGCCTCACTATCCTTTAAAAAATAAAACTCAGCAGGAACAATTTCATCAACTTTTAGCTCACGAAGTGGTTCGTTAGGTTCTCTACTCTTAGAAGAAGATCTAGAAGCTCTAGCCCTAGAAGAATATGAAGAAACATTAGCCCTAGAAGATGGCGGGGGAGTAATGTTGCAAGGGGAAGAAGAATCCCTAGAAAGAGTATAACTCAAGCTTCTTATCCTACTACCCCTCCTACTCCGGATTGGAGCAGAATAAGGAGATAATTCATCTACATTGATAACTGTCTTGGGTTCTTGATTTGAGGAAGACATATTTATTTGAAAGAGGAATTTACAAGTAACGAAGGAAAGTTAGAAGTCTTTCATGAAAGCAAAGGCAGGAAAAAATGGTATTTATATTCAGAGGCAACCGTCAAAAAAATGGAAAAAGGCACTGGTGTGAAATTCATGATTAGAACTATCACTTCGTGACTGATGCAGCCGCAAAAAGCCCTAAAAGGCACTGACGAATTGCAGAATCAATCCGAGAATGCCACATAGCACTAACATTAAATGGAAGTGACAAGCGACGCGTACATTCAGAGACGGATGCAATGGTACGAGTGAAACGGCGGCAAAAAATTCACGCCATAAATGAGTATCAACTTACCAAATATTTAATTGATAAATAAATGATAAGTGGGGGGACTATATGTATTGGTAAAAAATAAACTTCACACATGTAATAATTTTGATGACAAGGCAATCTACGTGGGTCAATGGGAACATGACAGCTGGTCAGAAGTTTAGAAAAAACGTACGAGGAAAAGAGGAACAGAATAGCATGCACACGAGATAATTAGATGCGGGAGTTCCAGTATAATTGAGGAGTCGAAGAAACACGGTCAGAATGAACCAAGGCAGAATAAAGGGCAGATTAAAGGTCTTCTAATCAATGAGCTAAATGTTACATAATCTTCACGCAACAGTTACGATTACCAATTATAACTTTATGTTAATGATATTATTAGTCATTAATGCACAATCATTAAGAAGAGTAGACATTATATTAAGAAACTCCCTATAAAAGGGAGTAAAACCTCACTTGTATACACACGTTCGAACCACTACTAAAATGTACTTACTTTTATGCTATCTTATTGCTTTCTTATTTACAAGTCTAAATCCTATTATTAGATAATCTCTATGGTTATCAGAAGCCCGAGTAATTCTTAAAATAGCTTTGACTAAGAATCCAATTCTTTGTTTAAACAGGTACAGGCTTGTACTATCTTGTGTACTTTGTCAGCTTTAACCACGTGCCCTTGCGGATTTCTCGCCTTTTCATGCCGACCCTTGATTTGTACTGCCTCGAGGTCGAGGACCGTCGATGACGAGTTTGGTCCTTCGTCCCTTCATTTTCATCGAAGTGGCCGTGAAATCGGGCTCTCCGATTTTAGCCGTATACAGTGGTAATTCTGGATCGTGACACGTTGGGCGTATGAGCCGGTATATCATATATGTCGAGGCCAAAATCGCAATTATACGTCTTATTAGGACTAACAAAATTTTAATAATAAAGGTGACATATGCAACATAGATCCAATATACTCAATTTTATCCAAGAACAAATCCAAGCTAGGCATAGTTAATAAAGCGATCGAGCTAGAACCACGAGACTCAGGATGCCTAATACTTTTCTTTCGGCCACTAGAATTCTTTATCTGGTCTTTTATTTTTACAAATCAATAGAAATATAGTCCATTTTTTTATTAGGGATTCAATAATGTACTTGAAACACCAAATTTCAATTTCAAGTGGATACTCCATAAATAAAATAATATATTTTTAAAATTATCACTTCTATTGGATAAGCCCTTGGTCCTTTAAAAATATCTAGCAAGTATTTTGTGGGTTTTGGGGGGGGGGGAAGCCAATTTCTTACCTTCAGTTTACTCTACTGATAGGGGAATATAGTATATAGAGTTGAACATAGATGAAAGATTTTGCTAGAGTGAGACAGAGGCGAGTATTGAAATACCCAGTCTGCATCTAAACAAAACCACTTCATGGTAGGGCAAGAGTTCTATAAAATTGTAAAACGAACACCAAATATTATAGACTGTCATGGCTTTTTTTGACTAAGATGTTGAGAAAATTGGGTTTTGTGAAAGATTTATTGGGATAGTATATGATATTGTAGCAAACAACTGGTATTCTGTGCTCGTCAATGGACAACCTCATGGGTTTTTTAAATCATCGAGGGGTGTCAAGCAAGGAGATCCACTCTCACCTACTCTGTTTATCTTAGCAGCATAGGCTCTATCAAGAGGCTTGAATTCACTGCACTCGAACCTCTATTTTTGTGGATTTGGGCTGCCTAAATGGAGCCCAAAATTAATCATTTAGCCTCCGCAGATGACACGATAATATTCTCATCTTTAGATGCTACATCATTGCGGTTGGTGATGGAAGTTTTATATGCATATGAGGCTGCATTTGGCCAACTGATTAACAAGTCAAAATCTGCTATTTACATGCATCACTCAACAGATTTGGAGGTAATTTAAAAAGTGGAGAGAATCACAGGTATTGCAAGAGTAGATTTCCCTTATACGTATCTTGGATGTCTAATTTTTTATGCGCGATGAAAGAGGGATTAATATAAAGAGCTCATCACAAAAGTCCTTAATAAGTTGCATTCTTGGAAATGTAAGATGCTATCCATTAGAGGTAGAGCAGTATTAATAGCTCATGTATTACAAAGTATGCCAATTCACTTACTGTCCGCAGTTAATCCACCAAATAATGTGATCAACAAACTCCACAAGGTTTTTGCTCAATTTTTCTGGAGTAGTTCTATGGGTGGTAATAGCAGGCATTGGGCTTCTTGGAATTCATTATGTATGCCTTATGATGAAGGGGGGGGGGCTAGGATTCAGATCTTTACATGATGTGGCCGAAGCACTCTTCTGTAAAATTTTGTGGAACTTTCGAACTAAACCAAGTTTGTGGAGTTCGTTTGTAAGCCAGAAATATTGTAAAAAGCTTAATGCAGTAGTAGTTCCATGGAGGAGAAGCTCTCACACAGGGAGGAGAATGTTAGAGTGTAGGGATATAATGGAGCACCAGATTATTTGGCAACCAAAAAATGGGGTCATCACTCTTTTGGTTTGATAACTGGACGGGGTTGGGAGCTTTATATTTTCTAGTACCTCAAGATTTTGGAGTTGATGAAAGCATCCATAATTATACGACGTGGCTGAAAATGGAGCTTGGAATGTGGACAAATTATTGGAGATCTTACCTGAAGAATTTGCTGAACACATTGTACCTAAAATAAGACTTCCAGTTATGAACAATGTGCTTGATACTCCATACTGGATGCTTGAAACAAGAGGACATTTCAGTGTTAAATCAGCTTGGAACTATCTACGAAGAAGAAATGATCCTAGGTTAGCCTATAGGATGATTTGGGTGAAAGGACTACCACTTAAAATAAGTTTTTTCATGTGGAAGGTATGAAGAGAAAATCTTCCACTCGATGATTTTATGCGCATGCTGGGATACTTAATGGCATCGAGGTGTTGGTGTTGTGCAGACCCTGGAGGAGAGTCTAGTACATCTATTCTTCACCGGAAAAAACTACAACTACAGTGTGGAAATACTTCCTAATGCGAGCAAGAATTGCAGTGGTGGGACTGAATCTACATCAAGCTATTACCAAATGTTGGACTGCCCAGGTACTACGTAGAATAAAACCTATAATGCAGGATCTACCATCATGTATTGTGTGGGAATTATGGAAGAGGAGAAACAATTTAAAATATGGAGAGGTAGTATCAGTTAGCAGGGTTATATATCAAGTTTCTACAACACTTCAAGCCTTGGTTCAAATGAGAAAACCAGGTGTGCAAGTACCTCATAAGTGGCAGGATCTTCTGCATATGTTAGAACAATATACCCCTCGATTGAAATATGAAAAAGTAATATGGGAATTTCCATTGGAGGGGTGGATAAAAGTTAATACTGATGGAGCATCGAGAGGGAATCCTGGTAGAATGGGATGAATTATTGACTTGAAATATGCACTAGGAAGGGAGATCAATGAAGGTTCCAATAATGAAGCAGAGGCAACGTCTATTGTGGAGGAATTAAGGTTGTGTAGAGCACATAATTATGTGCAAATTTTGCTCCAAACTGACTCGATGTTAATGAAAAACATACTTGAAGGAGCATGGAAGCCACCTTGGAGTATAACTGAGAAGGTGGAGGAGATTAACATGCTGTTAGAAGGATGCAATATCAAGGTGTCATATATTTATAGAGATGGGAACAAGTTGGCAGGTCATTTTGCAAACTATGCTCTCGATGTTGGCAACATTGAATTCTTTGAATTTTGGAATTTAGACTCACAAGGAAGACAACTGGTTAATGAGGATAAAATGCAATGCCCACACTTAAAAGTAAAAGTGGAAAAATATTAATAGAAGAAGGTGTAATTGCAGCAGCAGATGAAGAAATAATGGAGAAGCTAAAATCTGGGGCAAAGAATAACCATACTCAAATCTATATGGAGGAGCGTATGGTAATGATTGTTTTCACTAATACTGTGTTCTTTTTTACAGGTATTAATTTTGTGACTATGCCCTATGCTTTGATGGAAGTTCAGTTGGTGGCATTAGTGCTATACACTCATTCCACTAAATGTAAATCAAATCGAGGTGCTAGGATACAAACAAGGAGCATCACATCACAAGCAGTACACTGGAGATGGAGTGTCTTTGAAAACCATACATACAGATGGCTAACTCACATTACAACACATAATTTCAGTAATGATGAGTATGAGTTACACAAAGGGGACATTTCAGTTAAAAAAGACAAGGCAAAACTGCCCAGAATGTTTAAGAGAATTGGGCAGTATGGGATAGTTGATACAGGATATTGGAATGTGTTGGAGTCTAAATTAAGCTCAATAATAGGAAATATAGGGAGCTAGGAAAATATAGGTTCAGAACAACATGGGAATTCATACTCGGTCTTATGCAAAGTTACTACACAATGGAAAAAACCAGAGGAGACTTATGGTTCTGCAGATCATCATATTCAACTTCTTTGGGAGAAGGATATGGTGATCTTGGATTTTTCTAAATTTGGTTTCTTTTTTGAAGGGAACGTTACTGTTCATTCCTTACTATTGGCTACAAATTCATAGGGTGGTTTTAGCATTATATGCTCATTCCCTTGAAGGAGTACTAATAGTAGACAAAAGCGTGGAAGCAAGATACATAAAGGTTAGTGTGATAGAGAAAAAAAGACAGAATTGGGCTGTTGGCATTCAAATATGGGAACAATGGATGCACTAAGGTGTAAAATACAAATGCATTCTAGTAACTCTACATCCCAGGAATGGATATGGTCATTGATTAACAGAGATTTCAGCTGGAGATATCATAAATGCTGCCATAAACTGGACAACTGCAGCAAAATGCAACACATAAAGTTTTCATATAACAGCGTGGTTTTTTTTGCAGGAAACACTACTGTCGCTATGCCTTATCCTTTGAAGATGTCACGACCCCAAGACTAGACTGGCCGTGATGGCGCCTATCGTGATACTAGGCTAGACAATTTACGGTGCAAAACATAAGTGACTTTTCATTAAATTCAAAACCGTTCAATATATCATAAAACTTTACACTTTTAACATTTCACAAGTACGAATAATTAAAGGAAAACATCTAAACAATATCCCAAAATCCGGAGTCAACAGTCATGAGCGACTAAAGGTAACACATAGTCTGACACAATTTCCTTAATACAACAAGTCTAGGAAATGTAAATAACGACAAAGTAGGAAGGAGAAGGATGGGGCTGTGAATGTCGTGCAACTACCTCACAGTCTTCGACAAATGCACCAACGAGACAGAATTTAGAAACTTCCAAATTTCGTGCAAGCCCACGCGATCGCATATAAGAAAATCAGAAGGCTCACACCAGCAAAACTCTGCCACTTCCAAGTCTAAGGATTGGTCCGTTAACCACCCGAAACACACCCTAGGCCCTCGGGACCTCAAACAAACATGCTAGCACATCCCATAACCTCGTTCAAACTTAGATGGGATTTCGAACCACCCAAAACAACGCCAAAATACAAAATCAACATCGGATTCAAGCCTAAGAATTTAGAAACTTCCAAATTTCGTGAACGATGTCGAAACCACCCAAACCACGTCCGAATGACCTAAAAATTTGAACACAACTTCAAAATGACACTATGAACCTGTTCCAACTTTCGGAATTCCATTCCGACCCCAATAGCTAATTTTTCACTGCCGACCGAAAATTGCCAAAAATCCAATTTTGCCAATTCAAGCCTAATTCTACTCCGGACCTCCGAACAACATTCCGAACACACTCCTAAGTCCCAAATCACCTAACGAAGCTATCCGAGCCATCAAAACCACATTTCGAGATCATTTACCTATAATTCAACCAGAGGCGTATCTATGTTGTGGAAAGAGGGTGGTACGCCACCCGGTCGCTCCGATAAAATTTCATGCACCTACAGGTATTTTGCTAGTATTTCACGTGAAAAAGATAGATAAATAAGTAATGGAACCCCAAGTAACAAAATGGTTATAGGTGCCATGGTAAATGTAACCTTTGACAGGCCCAATACCCAAGATCGACCCTCATTTTGCTCATATTGTAGAACCAATTTTTCTTTACTGTGTTACCTCTTTTCAGATTACTTTTTTTCTTCTCTTTTTCTTCAATTCTTTTATCTTTATTTTTTTATTTTTTCTCTATGTACAATTCCATTTTTATTATTTATTTAGATTAAAAATATGTATTTGCTTATGTTCTTTTGTTCTAGATCTCAATTTCTTTTTTTAATATGCTTTTAATCATTTTTTTATTTAGTTGGTATTATTTTTTCCTTAAAAGGACCAAATATATTCAGTTTGGTTATCATGTGTTTATTTATGCACCAAAGGATCTTGTAAAGCAAATCAAATTAATTCAAAATGGATGGAATTGAACTACATTAACTTAAAATAGAGCTAACCGACAAAATGCATGTATACCAAATTCAATCGCCTTGACTACTGGTTACTATACATTACATGCAGTGGAACCCGCAACCATCATATCCTGAATCCGCCTTTGAATTCATCTTCCGGTTGAGTTTTCCAATTATTCTCCCAACTTAAGAGACTAAGTGTCTCATTTCTCTCCAGAACCAATCCGAACCCCAACCAATCAACCTAACACAACATAAAAGAGATGAACCACATATAATGAAGCAGAAACGGGGGAAACAGGCTAAAACTCTCGGAACGACCGGTCGGGTCGTTACATTCTCCCCTATTTAAACATACGTTCGTCCTCGAACATGCCCAGAGTTGTTCCAAAAACCATCAAAATTGCCGTGTAATCCTACCATGCACATACCCGGGGGTGACCCCACGTCACCCTATCCCATATAGGTGCAATAGCACAACATAGCTGAAATTTTGCAATCCAACCTAACCCATAAATCTTAGAACCAAATTTCCACTTTTGAAATAATTTATAAGATCAAAATGCCACATCTATAAACAGTATAAATCCAAACAAGCTGTATCAAATCTTTCCCGTAACCCAAGGTGAAATCACACGATATACCACATCACTCAAACGCTCATAGCGAAAATTTCTAATTACATCAGCTGCTCAAGCAACCAAATGCCGGTAATAACCCTACTATCAAACAGAGACCTGTTCTAACACCTTAATATATTTGCAATGATGAAAGAGACACACAGAAACCAAAAATCATTCGTTAGATAAACAAGTGATGGAACTCCCTCTCTTCGACAGGAAATATAGCAAAATCTCTAAGCCGATCAGCATCAATATCCTCCCAAATATACCGCAACCAGATCTGGAAGTACCCATTCTAGGTTCGACGACCTCATCTCGTCTACCACAACCATTCTGGCGACATGACATATCAATACGACTTAAATCCACAACCCGTGCAATCCGTGCACAAATATACAACATCCCAAATGTACTCAAACCATGGAAAAAGTAACTCCAATGCGAGAGCTATACCGCAAGCTCACTAGTATCACCCCAACACAATGCTGAGAACCCATCACACATCGTAGAACCAGAACACACGAATCTAATTCGAAGGATAATACCTCCACATAACTTCACTGCAATGAGAGACCCTACCCAAACACTGGTCCACATGAAATACTTCGAGCCACCTCGCTCAAAAATCAATAACCATGTGCAACTCGACATCAAGTACTCAAAGTGCATTTCCATAACCATGGGGAATCAGACGATACCATGCCACACAACCCGAAATAACATAACCAATACGTCTCAATCTCGCAATACCCAACTACTTACCTTTCTCAAATCCCGCTATAAAGCCCAAATAGATCAGCACCATATGTGCATATAACCAGCAATCACAACTCCTTGCAACACCGAAGTGTAACTCATAGATCACTCCAAAACACGAATAAACTCAATGACAATCGAATGATGCATCCCTCGCAATAGCAATTCAGAGTCAACAATTCCGAGCTGGTGCAGAACACACACCCATACTGGGCCTACCAATGAACCCTAAATCAACTCTGGTCACCCGCAACAAATAGATAATTCTCCGAAAGTTCACAATGACTGAATCATGGCACATACTAACATCTAACTAACTTTGCTCAGTATCTTCACAGTCCACAACCACAAATTAACTTGTTTATGAGAAATCTCAGTCTCGAGGTCCAAGAAGCGCATGAATCACCATGTTTGATCCCTCCACCGCTCGAATATATAACACACTTCTAATAATCAATCATTCCATGAGGGATACCCCTATGATTCTTCTGTTCCATCAAGCAAATTTGAATATCAGCAGTCGATCCACCAAGAGAGCGCCGAAATACCAATGAAGCATCCTTAACTCAAACACATTGCCCTTTCTGAAATGTATACCTTCGTCAAACCACACGAATTAGTGATATCATTTACCTGGTCATGTGAAACTGCCCACGCTGCCTAAGAATTTTATGACCTTCCTTCCAGAACTGAACCGTGACCTCACACATGCAAATCTCAACCCTATACAACATACCTCATACACTATTCCATCCAATGATAAATATGAGAACTTCATAATCCCTTCCGAGCCATAAGCAACTACGTACTCAACCAGCCGAGAAATTTTTGTTTGATCCCATCTAGAAGTAAAATCACTGTACATCACATGCCCCTCACGCCAGTAGATAATATACATCTCTAACCGTGGTAGAAGCCATCAAGAACTCCCTGAATCCCATTTGTACAACACCAAACTGTCAGGACTGAATCCTTCTAACTCAACCAGCCTACGTAGGTCACCAAAAATCCAAGAGCATTGCCACGAAACACCTGTAGAATCTCACCACATCATAAGCACCCAAAGAACCGATCTTACTCATTACAATGCCGATCCAATCTACTACCAAGATGTCCTATTTCTCCGAGTTCCTTCTGAATTACCTTATAAATGATTCTTCTCTTCGCCATAGTACCAAAATCCTCAACCAGAAATCACCACGCGAGAACCTAGCACAGAACCACATCGTCCTAAGGCTCATAAACACCTGAATATCTTTTAAGCACCCCCAAAGTACCACATCTCAAATACTTACTCAAAAGAGACTTTCTATGAGTTTAAACCATTTATTCCCCTTTCATGATACCGCAATGTAGAATCTACAACGATATAGAAATACCATAAATCTTGACATCTTCCAATGTAAATCTCAGTTTCTAGCCAGATACACATCTTGAAGATTCCCAATTGTTATACATAAACCTTGAATCCATCAGAACCATTCTCGAGAGTCGTCCACTCTATGCAAACCTTAATTAAACAGATCAAAAAGATCGAACAGTCTGTGCCCCCATTAACACACCCGACACTCAAGGGAGTAACCCACACTCATAAAAAACCAACAAGTTCCTGCTCCACACCCACTACACCTTTTACCGATACAACTCAATCATTCAATAGAACCCATTTTTCCAATAGAGTATAATACAACCCGTACCCAAAATTTCCATTACTCGAGTCATTCTCAAAATCCACCTCGGCAGGTCATGACTGGTTCACTAGAATACCTCAAATTGAAATCAACACAACACCTAATCGTGCAACTAACTTATCATTATCAGACTTCCCCACTTGGCTCAAAGCCATAGATAAAGACAAGTAATAACTGTCAATGCCCATACGCTACCACCGCCACAATACTGTAGTGAGATTCAACTAAATCCTCCATAGGCTCATACACAAAAACCATATAATATCTCAAATCATCCGTAAATCTCGCATTCACCATTGTAATATTCATGCCAACTTCCACAAGCAATCTAAACTCAAATTACAACATATTTCATTTACTGGTAAAAGAGGGCTTGCTACAATACAACATAAGGTTCACACAACCCTAGAATACCCCGCAGGAGATAGCCCCGCATGCTTAGCCTCAAACTGATATTTCTCTATGCCCCTCCAAAAATCATAGCTACCACGCAATCACTTTATCCTTATGCATTTAAACACAACCAACACCTACCCTCGAGGAATCATAACACGCAATATAAGAACCTGAAGCTGATGGCAGAACTAACACTTGAGCTGTGGTCAAAGCAATCTTGAGCTTCTGGAAGATTTCCCCACACTCATCTGACCACCTGGTTACCTTCACTGGACACTACGTGCCCCAAGAATGCTACTGAACTGAGCCAAATTCACACTTGGAGGACTTCACATAAAGCTCCTCCTCCCTCAATCTCTATAATACCATCCTCAAATGCTGGGCATGCTTCTCCTGGCTACGAGAGTACACCAGAGTGTCATCAATGAACACAATAACAAAGGGATCCAAATACGGTTGAAATACACTGTTCATCAAATGCATGAGCACTGCTGGGGCATTGGTCAGCCCAAAAGACATCACCAAGTACTCATAACACAACAAGAAGATTCACTTTCCTCCATAACTAATTTACATAAGAGGTCCTTCAATATACTTACAACTCGAGGCCACTTGCCAACTCAAGACAGAAGTCAAACACTCAATATCCCTTAAAATCAAACAATCTGAACACATCTCACCATCGAATCCCACTCGCCACATAGTCACCCAGTCACAAAATCCCACTAATAGGGACACAAACGGACATATAAGTCCCAAATGCACGTGCTCACACAATTGAAATCTCAGCACTCAAGCCACAAACGAAACCCAGACTCAAGTCCTCCAAACTGACCATTATCAAATGCCAAAATCACATCTCGCACCTCACCTATGGAAATCACAAGCCGTCGATGCACAACTGATACCGAGCGCTCACGTGCGCATTCAAACACATGAAAGGAATTCAAAGAGTTAAGCCTTTGGCTGAATAAATGGATTCGCACGACAAGAATTCAAGAATGAAAGATTTTTCCTAAGGGTTCCGTAGCCTCTCGAAGATAAGTACAGACGTCTCCGTACCGATCCTCAAGAGTCTACTAAACCTGCTCATGACTGGTGAGTCCTATGTACCCTAGGCTCTGATACCAACTTGTCACGAACCCAAAACTAGACTGGCCATGATGGTGCCTATCGTGATACTAGGCTAGCCAATTTACGGTGCAAAACATAAGGGACTTTTCATTAAATTCAAAACCGTTCAATTTATCATAAAACTTTGTATTTTTAACATTTCACAAGTACGAATAATTAAAGAAAAACATCTAAACAATATCCCAAAACCCGGAGTCAACAGTCATGAGCGACTAAAGGAAACACATAGTCTGACACAATTTCCTTGATACAACAAGTCTAGGAAATGTAAATGATCACGCCCAACTATGCCTTATAAAAAGGACGAAGCGATCGTTGCAAATAAAATCCGGGTATTTAGCCCAGAGTCGAATCCCACAGGGAATTAATCTATCAATTACTTTTGCCAGACTCTCTAAATTCTCCGTAATCAACTTCCCAAATGTTTTGAATAACAATTGGTGATATTTCTACTAACTATGACTGAATAAAATTAATTAAACTAAGAGCTAACTATGACTGAGTATTAAACAAATAAGAGAAGGATCTAAGGTTGTGATTTCCCCTATTGATGGAATCCCTTCCTGTTAAGTGTCATATAGATTTTCCTAATCTTCTCTATCGATCATGAGCACTCTTACTACCGTAAATCTCTCCCGAGTAATTACGACAATTTACTAGACGCACTTTCCCGAGTTACGCTAGCTAGATTTTATACAGCTCACTTAGATCGCACCCAAGGTTTCGTTATCCCTAATGTTCAACAACTACCTAAATATGCACTCTCCCGAGTAATACATACTAAATAGGCACAACTAATTGAGGATCCTATCAATTAACTACAACATAAACATAGTTGAACAAATAGAGATTAAACTGGGCAAACCATATTAGCACAACAAGAAGTTCATCCTTCAACAGGTTCCATTAAAATCCTAAACTAAATAATTTAGCTACTCATAATTGTTTTCATAATAACAACAGCAAAATTCATCATGAATGATAAAAACAAAAGGAAGAAAGGTAGAACTCGATGCCGAATTTTCCTCCTTGCCTCTTGCTTCTTCTTGCCTTGAACAAAACTATAAAAACCTTGATATCCTCTTTTTGGGCAAGCTGGACTTCTTATAGGTTAAGTGGAATTGCTCCCAAACTTCCAAGTTTACCCCTAAAATTACTGCGTTTTGGAGTGACTAGCGCTGTCGTGCTCGAATCGCGCATGGGCCGCTCTAATTGCCTTCAACACTGCCCAAGTTCTTCTGCTCTAGAGTGGCCGCGCTAAGGCCACGCTTGGCCCATGCTAGAGTGGATCAGCTATTTATCTCTTCTTTTCTTTCTTCTTTCGCACGCACTCAACTCCGAGGGACTTTCCTTGCTTTAATTTAGCTCCAAACACTGTGCTATGTCTTCATAATCATGACTTGCTCCTGCAAAATATAAAATTCACAATTAGAGCCATCATTTCGTTATTTAACCTTCCTAGAACAGTGAAGCATAGTAAAGTTAGGGCGTAAATGATTTATAAACTACATGAATCTAGCCTATTATCAACACCGCACACTTAAATCATTTCTTGTCCCCGAGAAATCCACCATACTCTACAGAGGTTACTTCACTAATCACCCCCCTAAAGTGTCACACCAAGAACATATCACAAAAGTTTTTCCTAGTAGTGTAACATCTTTGCCTCAAGAGTTGACTCTCACGTGCCGTGCAATATTCATACTTACTCAACTTACTCAATACAGAGATCAAGACTTACCTTTCCTTCATGAATCAAGTGCCCTCACATCACATAAGAGAGTAGTTCGACAAGTAATAACATTAAGAACAATTAGGAACTCAGATAGACAAAATTCACTCACTCTCAGAAAGAACATTCATATGCCACAAAAATGCACTATAGGCTTGCCCGTAGTGTACTACTCTACTAATCGAGCTCATTCAGTCTAAGATCAATTAGGACTTCATTTGGTTGTAATGTAGGCTAAGGGACGGGTAGGATATATTTGGATATAGTGACTAACCTTCCTAAGCACTTTAATACAATTACTTTCACTTTCAGCACCATACTATGTCAGTCCAGACATTCTACCACACTTCTATTTATAATACCCCAAACTGCTTTAGGTACAGTTGTATCAAGTCACCACTTATCAAGGACTTCATTTATTTATTCTTTTCTCTTTTTTTTACACTGCACCTTTCTCCCTATTTCGTTGGTTCCACTCAAAAGCCAAACCAGCCACCCCACGCTTTAACTTTTACATATTTCATAACAACTCAAGTGCTCATGGGAGGTAAAGAGGTTCAAATAGATGGGCCATTCAAACAATTGGGTAAGATTTGTAATGTGGTTGCCAAAGAACATGCTTATAGTCTCAACGGGGTTGACTACGATTTATCACATTTAGGTGGGTATATTTTATATATCTGGCTTAACAAAGAAATGCCTATATCACTTCTAAGACTGAATAAAGCTACTATTTCACTTTGCAAACACACAGGGCAAGTTTTAGACATCAAATGCAGAGCATAGAATAAAATACAACTCACACACACATGGCATATGACTCACTCCAGATTGGCTTATCAGAACACTCTCATTTGAGTAGTCAAGTCAGTTACAAACATACAATTTAAGGCACTCTAACAAGAATCAACAACTGAGGCTAAGCGTCACACTCTAGTGTCTACTGTGTTCAAGTGTAACAACGCTAAGGTATTCTCTTCCTATATCATATCATAGCCCATAAGTACCAACTAAAAACTAAAAACACAATAAAAAAAACTGACTATACCCGGTTCAAGAAAAACCCTTGGAAAAGAACCGCGGCCCAAAGAAAAACCAAGGGGGAGTTACTACACTACCTAGCGCATAAAATTATTTTGGTATTTTCTTTAGACTTACTCCCCTTAAGAAAACTGTCTAGGAGATCTATCGTCAGGGAGAGTCCAACATATTTCTGTTTTTTTAATGGTCGACTTAGACCTTTAAGAACCCCTCGAATGAGATCCGTCGTCGGGACAAGTCGACTCATATAATTAAACTGCTACTCAAAAACAAAAAAAAACAAAAGAAAACAAAACTCAAAAGAAAACATATAACAATTAAGTTCCTACATATATACACATACAATGAAGTAACCCCCACCCCACACTTAAAAGGAAGACATGTCCTCATGGCATTCAAAATAAATCAATGTGAGGTAGAGGAACTTCCTTGATGGATCAATCTTGATCGGAGACCGTCCCCGGGTCCAGATGACATGCACGACCAGGAGCTCGCAGCCAGCCTATGATTTTCTTCTCTGATTTAACCTGCTGGGTAGCCACCGCATCAACACATGTTCCTAAGTCAGCGATCAAGGTACGCAACCCTGCCAGCTCCTGCTCCAGATTGTCCGACCTCTGACTCCGACTGACCCTAGACGGTCCTGCTACGTCGGCAACATGCTCATGAGTAGGCAACTCATCTCACACTTCTACCTGCTCGTCCTCCTCCTCCTCAAGGGTATCCTCCCTATTAGCACCACCAGCCGCCACATGATCCTTCCCAGTAGTTACCTTGTCTGCTCGAAAGGCGGCCTCTTTCCGCACTTTGCCATCTACCCTCAAATTTTCTTGCACCTGAGCTGCACGACATAATCCTGTGACAAGGAGGGGAAGAAGAGTCCATACCTCTTGATGGGACAGCGAGTGAACATCTCCTCGTGAATGAGCTTGGCCACGTCAAAGTCGTGGCTAGTCATGAAACACCAGATCAAACAAGCACGAGGAGCATTCACTTCTGTGGTGTTGTGGGACGGGATCAGGCGGTTGTTGATGAGCTATAACCAGCACTTCCCTTCAAAGATTAGTGCTGACGACTTGAATTTCTGCCCGTATTCAAAATCTATTTCCCAGGTGCACAGATAGTTGGAAATAACATCTCCCACTGAGTGTAGCGTCTACCATACACCTCATAGAAGTCTTCCATCTCCGCTACGAGACCTAGCAGCCTGTAGGCTCCCTAATAGCTTCCACAAAGGCATCAACATGCCTCTTTTGCACGGTTACCACATCATTCCCATGCTCCGAAACGTTTGCATAAAATTCTCTCACCACCAGCGCATTGGCTTCGTCCGGATCTTCAAAGAAAACATCCAACCTACGCCGGAGCAGCTCATTGTAAATGTTTGGACAGTCATGCTGGAGAGACGCTATGTCCATGCCCCATTTTGGTATTGGCTTCTTTGATTCCTTTTCAGCAAACCGTCCCTAAGCTCCAGCAGAGACAAAATTGTTGCTATCATAAGAACGAGCATCAGTTGACACTCGTGCTCTAGATGATTCCGCTTGTCCGCTGGAGGAAGAACCGGTGGCTTGGCGCTTTCTATGGGGCACATATGACCTACAATATGGAACATCATTAGCATAGTACAAACGAGGTGACCCAACTGTGGTTACTCAGGTTCACCCTTACAATTGGTCACAATTATCATTGGCACTCACTGTGGCATTTTAACAATCATGTTGTGGGCATCATTCACCGAATCCCCCAATGAACCATGTTATAACCCAATTTCCACCACAATTGCACCAAATTCACCCTACTACATTAGGAGTTACAACTAGACAGACGCCACCATCAACAAGCAACTAAGTGTACACTACAAATTACTTCTAAAAAAAATAACAAAAATTACTACCTAAACAAGAATTCAATAGAAAAACTAACAAAAATAGGGAAAAAAAAATCTTACCTGGGGTGGGAGCAGAGTGTGAGAATTGAAGAAGAGTGGTGGGGGATTATCTTGCACCTTGGGAAGATTGGGGCTGTGGTTATTTCTTTGGGAAGGGTCAATGAGATTTTGAGGGAGTAGTGAGGGAGAGGAAGAGTTTTAGGGGAAGGGAGTCGTGGGAATAGGAGAAAGTGGGTTAAGGTTGGGGGAAGAAGAAATAAGAGAAAAAAATGAAAATCAAAATGAAAAAAATAAAAAATTAAACTAACTAAAACAACCTGTCCGGCGACCTAACAAGCGTGGTCCTAGCGCGGTTCGAGCACGGTCGCACTTGTGAGGCAGACTGCTGGGCGATTAGCGCATCCCTGGGCGCGGTTGAAGTGCGGCCGCGCTTGTAGCATCGATACGAGGCAGAATGCAACCCAATTAGCACGGCCTTAGCACGATCGTAGCGTGGCCGTGCTACCTGGAGGTAGAACACTTACCGTTTTGCGCAGCCTGAGTGCGGGCATAGCGCGGCCGCGCACCTGGCATCGACTTTTTTCCCTCTTTTTTTTTGTTTTTTTTACCTTTTTCCTCACGTTGGCCTGAATTATCAATCGCCTGAGCTCACCTGCATGTGTTAGTACTTACAAACAGTCAAATACAGTTCTAACTACTCTGCATTCACTACGCGTTAGGTTGCCTCCCAACCAGCGCCTTAGTTAATGTCGTGGAACGATAATTACAACAAGTCAATGGGTTTCCTCACATGCAGCGCCTAATTTAACGTCGCGGAATGGCGCAGATAAGCGTATTTAAGGCTCGCTCGAGCTCTGAGGTTCAGTCAGATGTATCACTGATACTTCCTTGGTTTCATCCATGCCCACATACGATTTCAATCTGTGCTCGTTGACTATAAATGTATGGGAATCTTTTTTTGAAGCAATCTCTATGGCACCTGAAGGGAGCATTTCGACCACACGAAATGGCCCAAACCAGCGTGACTTGAGTTTACCCGGAAATAGCCTTAATCTTGAATTATAAAGCAACACCATATCTCCGGGTTTGAAGTTTCACTCAACAATGTTCTTATCGTGCAACCTCTTCATTCTTTCCTTGTACAACCTTGTTCTCTCGAAAGTAAGATATCGAAACTCATCTAGCTCATGCAATTTTGTGACTCTATTTGTGCCTGCAACCTCAATGTCTAGATTTAGCTATTTCAATGCCCACCACGCTCTATGTTCTAGTTCCACGGGCAAGTGACAAGCCTTCCCTAACACCAACTTGTATGGTGACATACCAATTGGTGTTTTGAAAGCGGTTCTATAGGCCCAAAGTGCATCATCTAGATTTTTCGCCCAATCAGTTCTTGTGGCGTTCACAGTTTTAGTCAGCACACTCTTTATCTCTCTATTCGACACTTCGACCTGTCCACTGGTCTGAGGATGGTATGGGGTTGCCACCTTGTGGCGCACATCGTACTTTGCTAGCAATTTCTCGAAGGCTCGATTGCAGAAGTGAGTGCCTCCGTCACTAATAATGGCTCTCGGGATCCCGAAATGGGTGAATATATTCTTCTTCAAAAACCAAACCACCACCCTTGCATCATTGGTGGGGAGAGCTGCAGATTCCACCCATTTGGACACATAATCTACAGCAACAAGTATGTACTTATTGCCATAGGAGCTAACGAAGGGGCCCATGAAGTCTATCCCCCATACATCGAACACTTCAACCTCTTGAATTGGGTTCATGGGAATCTCATGGTGACGAGAGATGTTCCCGGTTCGCTGACATTCATCACAACCTTCACCCATTGATGTGCATCCTTAAACATGGTTGGCCAGTAGAACCCGACTTCTAGAACTTTTGATGCCGTCTTGACTCCTCCAAAATGTACGCCATATGCCGATGCGTGACATGCCTGCAAAACAGAAGATTGTTCTATCTCGGGGACACATCTCCGGATCATATTGTCAACAAAAATTCTAAACAGATAAGGTTCCTCCCAGTAATACATGTAGCGGTCACGGTAAATTTTTTTCTTTTGCATAGAGTTCGGTCATAGGGGACTATACCACTTGCCAGGTAATTTGCAATGTCTACATACCATGGAACTTCCTCAAGGCTTGTAGTGAGTAGCTTCTCGTTTGGAAAGGTTTCTAGAATATCCTCTTCCTCAACTGAGTTTTTAGCTCCTTCAAGTCGCGATAGATGATCAACGACTTGGTTTTCTGTGCCTTTACGGTCACGAATCTCCAGGTCGAACTCTTGCAGTAGCAGCACCCAACAAATCAGGTGCGGTTTGGACTCCTTCTTTTCAATCAGGTACCTGAGAGCAGCATGATCAGTATATACAATTACCTTAGAGCCAATCAGGTATGATCTGAACTTGTCGAATGCAAACACCAACACCAGCATCTCCTTTTTAGTCACAGTGTAGTTCAGCTGGGGTCCACTTAACGTTCTAATTGCATAGTAAATTAGGTGCATTATCTTGTCTTTCCACTGTCCTAGCGCTGCTCCCACTGCATAGTTACTGGCGTCACACATGAGTTCAAACGATTGCTCCCAGTCGGGGGCAACAATGATGGGTGTTGTGACTAGCCTCTTCTTCAAGTCCTCGAATGCTACCCAGCAATCATCAGAAAATACGAAAGGGTGTTCTTTTTGTAAAAACTTACATAGAGGGTTGGAAATTTTTGAGAAGTCTTTGATGAATCTCCGGTAGAAACCGAAATGCCCGAGGAAGCTCCTGGTTGCTTTGACCGATGTGGGAGGTGGAAGCTTTGCTATCACATCGACTTTCGCCCAATCCACCTCGATTCCCTTGCTTGATATTAGGTGTCCCAAGACTATACCTTCTTGTACCATGACATGGAACTTTTCCCAATTGAGTACAAGGTTAGTCTCAATACACCTTTTCAACACTCGGGTCAGATTTGTAAGGCACTCATCGAATGAGTTTCCTCCCACTGAGAAATCATCCATGAACACCTCCATTATATCTTCGACCATGTCAGTAGATATGGACATCATGCACCTTTGGAATGTGGCGGGTGCATTTCATAGGCCAAAGGACATCATCCG
This sequence comes from Nicotiana paniculata, assembly GCA_005239505.1. NCBI lineage: Eukaryota > Viridiplantae > Streptophyta > Magnoliopsida > Solanales > Solanaceae > Nicotiana > Nicotiana paniculata. The sequence goes on along the minus strand of ML316145.1, from coordinate 6,421 downwards.
GAAGGCAAAATCCCATATGGACATGTGAACGAGGTCTTCTCTCTGTCCTCTAGTGCAATGGAGATTTGGTTGTACCCTGAGTACCTATCCAAAATACAGAAATGGGACCTCCCTGCCAGTCTGTCAAGCATCTGACTAATGAAGGGAAGTGGGAAGTGATCTTTTCAGGTGGCCAGATTCAATTTCCTATAGTCCATACAAATTCTCCAACCTGTGACGGTTCTTGTAGAGATCAGCTCATTGTTATCATTTTTTACCACGATCATACCACCCTTCTTAGGAAAACATTGCACCGGGCTAACCCATTTGCTGTCAGAGATGGGGAAAATGATTCCTGCATCTAACCACTTAATAATATCCTTCTTCACCACTTCCTTTATTGGGGTTCAGCCTTCTTTGGTGTTCCCTGGAAGGTTTGTGCCCCTCTTCCAGCAGAATTTTATGCATACAATATGCCGGGATGATCCCCTTAATGTCTTCCATGGTCCACCCAATGGCGGTCTTGCACTCTGTGAGTACCTGCAAAAGCTGTTGTGCCTGCACATCTAACAAACTAGATGAGATAATAACAGGTAATGTGGAGTTAGGTCCTAGGAACGCATACCTGAAATGGGCGGGCAGTGGCTTCAACTCCAGCTTTGGTGGTTCTTATATGGATGGCTTGGCTGGAGGGGTTTCTCTTTTTTTCTAAGTGCAGGGGATCAAATTCAAGTGATCTCTTCCAAAAGCCTTTGCCATCAAGAGCCAGCACCCATTCTGCCAACTCTTCCCCATTCACCTCATCTAAATTCATATGACATGCAGCAAGAGGATCCTCAATAGTCAAGGTCTCATCATCCTCTTCCAGGATTACATCCACGACATCAATAAGAGAACAATTGGCGAATTCACTTGGTCACCTCATAGATTTCTGCACATTGAATGTTATCTCCTCATCGTTCAACCTCATCTTGAGCTCCCCAGTTTCACAATCAATGAGACCTCGCCCTGTGGCCAAGAACGGCCTTCCCAAAATTATGGGAATTTCTTCATCCACCCTACATTCAAGAATTACAAAATCTGTAGGGAACACAAATTTCCCTACCTGCATCAACACGTCATCCAGAATACCTGAGGGCCTTTTCACAGCTCTGTTGGCCAGCTGCAACAACATAGACGTCGGTCTAGCTCTTTCAATCCCCAACCTCTTATAGATAGCCAGTGGCATAAGATTAATGCTGGCCCCCAAATCACAGAGTGCTTTGGTAAATGCAAAGTTACCACTGGTGCAGGGAATTGTGAAACTCCCTGGATCGGACAACTTTTCAACAACTGGTCTAGTCACAACAACACTGCAGGCCTGAGTTAGAGTCACTGTGTCAAAGTCTTGGAATTCGAATTTCCAGGATATCAAGTCCTTCATCATTTTTGCATAACCAAGCATCTCCTTCAAAGAATCAATCAATGGAATATTTACCTGAATTTGTTTCAACATCTCCAAGAACTTCTTGTATTGCTCATCTTTCTGGTACTTGGCCAGCCTCTGTGGGAATGGTGCTAGAGGTCTCTTCTTCCCTGTTATTTGGGTTTTCTCTTTGTTAGACACTACCTCTATTACCGATTCCTGGGCTGTCTCAGCTTCTTTCTCAGCCTCAATCTGTGTGTTGGTTTCTTCCTGGGCAGGCTGCACTGTCACCTCTGTCAGTCTTGCTGAATTATCTAGCTCAATGGGCACTGGTACAAGTGTCTCAGCCTGTATGCTTTCTCGAGCCCTCTCTTTCTCCAACTCTAGGTATCTTCCATTACGTAGACTCACTGCCATCACCTTCTTTGGGCCCTGATCTTTTGGATTTACCTGAGTGTCTGTAGGTAATGTCCCATGAGGACGATTATTCAATGACATAGAAATTTGACCCAATTTCACTTCAATGTTCTTTATGGATGACTCATGTGCATTTAATCTTTCATTTATTTTTTCATTTGACCCAACAACCTGCTGCATCATTGCCTCGAGTCTAGCAAATCCATCTTCCTGTCCCCCACCATGTTGCTGCTGAAGAGGATGATAACCCTACTGCTGATTTTGGTTGTTGTACCCCTATGGCCTTTGGTAGGGCGCCACATAACCGTGAGGTCGCATGGCTCCTATATTTCCATTGTTGTGTTGCAGCTGGATTGGCCTGTATGGCTGATTCTGCTGGCCCCAATTCTGAACACCCTATCTCTGGCCCCCATAATTAGACACATAATTCATGTTCTCAGGGTAGTGATGGTGATCACTTTCAGCATTCCACTGGCTACCAATTGGCTGACTAATGCAAGATGTGCATAAGCCCCCATTGGTTGTGTCTACAATGTGCACCTGCCGCTTCTGTCCTGACTCTTCCACCTTTTTGGTGAGTATGATCATTTGTGTCATTAAGGTGGCCATATTTTCAGCAAGAGTGTTGGCTGGATCTAAGGCCACTGAGTGAACTACTGGAGTGATGGGTGCATTCCTGGTTGTCCACCCCGAATTCTGTGCCATCTTGTCAAGCATGATCTGGCTTTCTCTCCATGATTTGCTCAAGAATTCTCCACCAGCTGAAGCATCAACATTAGCCTTCACGCTATCTGCCAGACCCATGTAAAACCGCTGCCCCAACATCTGCTCTGGAAACTGTGGTGCAGACATATGACCAACATCCCTTTGAATTTATCCCATGTTTCTTGCAATGTTTCCGTTGGTTTATGTCTGAAGCTCAAAATTTCATCAATTTGCTGAGCAGTCTTGTTGGGTGGATGAAACTTGTTCACAAATTGCTTGACTAATTCCTCCCATGTAGTGATGAAATTGATAGGGAGTGAATTTAGCCAAGTCTGGGCTGCTCCTGTCACTGAGAATGGAAACAACAACAACTTAATTGCTTCTTGAGTCACGTTGGGCTGCGTTTGAGTTTTGCAGATTGACAGGAAATTCTTCAAGTGCTGTTGAGGATCTTCAATGTATGACCCGCAAAATAGTCCCTTATTTTGCAACAAGTGCAGGATGTTGTTTGTGATTTGAAAAGATTCAATCTGTATCTGCGGGACTACTATCGGTGTGGCCAAATTATCTGCTGTGGGTTGTGCCCAGTCATATAGAGTATCCTCTGGCACAAGAGGCGCCACTATCTGCGCAGCCGGGTCTACCACGTTATCCCCATTATTATTTCTGTTGTTCTCCAGCTCTGCCATGTCTGGTTCAGGTTGTTCAGTTGATTGTTGTTGTTTTCTTTTCCGGTTGGCCCGATTCAAGGCCTTGAGAACTTTCTCGGGATCTGATAATGCTTCAAACACTTCACCAGTTCTCGATGAGTTTCTAGGCATGCACCTGTACAACCAAGTTAGGAAACATTAAAATTTCAATGTATGGATCGAAAAGGAAGTTCATTAAATTCAAGACCGTTCAATTTATCATAACTTTGTATTTTTAACATTTCACAAGTACGAATAATTAAATAAAAACATCTAAACAATATCCCAAAACCCGGAGTCAACAGTCATGAGCGACTAAAGGAAACATAGATTCTGACACAATTCCCTTAATATAACAAGTCTAGTAAATGTAAATGATCACGCCCAACTATGCCTTATAAAAAGGATAAAGCAGTCGTTGCAAATATAATCCGGGTATTTAGCCCAGAGTCGAATCCCACAGGGAATTAACCTATCAATTATTTTTGCCAGACTCACTGAATTCTCCGTAATCAACTTCCTAGATTTTTTGAATAACAATTGGTAATATTTCTACTAACTATGACTGAATAAAATTAATTAAACTAAGATCTAACTATGACTAAGTTGTAAACAAATAAGAGAAGGATCTAAGGTTGTGATTTCCACTATTGGTGGAATCCCTTCCTGTTAAGTGTCATATAGATTTGCCTAATCTTCTCTATCAATCATGAGCACTCTTACTACCGTAAATCTCTCCCGAGTAATTACGACAATTTACTAGACGCACTCTCCCGAGTTATGCTAGCTGACTTTTATTACAGCTCACTTAGATCGCAGCCAAGGTTTCGTTATCCCTAATCCCACCTTTAGACCCTCGGTTATTGATTCCTCATATACTTTGGGAGTGGTGTTGTTCAACAACTACCTAAATATGCACTCTGTCTCGATTAATACATACTAAATAGGCACAACTAATTGAGGATCCTATCAATTAACTACAACAGAAACGTAGTTGAACAAACAGAGATTAAACTGAGCAAACTATATTAACACAACAAGAAGTTCATCCTTCAACAGGTTCCATCAAAACCCTAGACTAAATAATTTAGCTACTCATAATTGTTTTCATAATAACAGTAACAAAATTCATCATGAATGATAAAAACAAAAGGAAGAAAAGTAGAACTCGATGCCGAATTTTCCTCCTTGCCTCTTGTCTCTTCTTGCCTTGAACAAAACTATAAAAACCTTGAGATCCTCTTTTTGGGCAAGCTGGACTTCTTATAGGTTAAGTGGAATTACCCCCAAACTTCCAAGTTTACCCCTAAAATTACTAGGTTTAGGAGTGACTAGCACGGCCGCGCTCGAATCGCGCATGGGCCACGCTCGAATCGCGCATGGGCCACACTAATTTCCTTCAACACTGCCCAGGTTCTTCTGCTATGGCGTGGCCGCGCTTGGCCCACGCTAGAGTGGATCAGCTATTTATCTCTTCTTTTCTTTCTTCTTTCACACGCACTTAACTCCGAGGGGCTTTCCTTGCTTTAATTTAGCTCCAAAGACTGTCCTATGTCCTCATAATCGCGACTTGCTCCTGCAAAACATAAAGTTCATAATTAGAGCCATTTTTTCGTCATTTAACCTTCCTAGAACAGTGAAGCATTTTAAAGTTATGGCGTAAATGATTGCCAAACTACATGAATCTAGCCTATTATCAGTAAATAACGACAAAGTAGGAAGGAGAAGGGTAGGCTGCGAACTCCGTCCAGCAACCTTGTACTCTTCGACAAATTCACCAACGAGGGTGGATCAAATCTCACTCGGTCCTGGCACCTGAATCTGCACACAAGGTGCAGGGAGTAACGTGAGTACGCCAACTCAGTAAGCAAAAATTATAAATAAAGACTTGAGTGCAGTGACGAGCATTTAAAATCATGTAAATTCATATAATAAACAAAGTGGAAATAAATAAAATCAAGTCAGGAATCTACATTCCGAAGGTTTCATAAAAACTCCAGTTTTCCGTTTTGAAATCTCATGTAAAACATTTATTCAACATTATCATTAGAGGCTCAATAAAAAGGAGAGTAAAATAGTAGTTTCATAAAAATAAGCCCCTCGTGCATAGTATCACTCACAAATAAAGCCTCTCGGGCGATCCTCTCAGTCACTAGTGACTCAACTCTTGTCAATCAGCACTCGCGCTCAATAGGTACCATATAATAACCGCTGCGGCGTGTATCCCAATCCACAAACAATAGTCGACTGCGCTCACTGGGGGTGTACAGACTCCAGAGGGGCTCCTACAGCCTAAGCGCTATATCACTGTAGTATGCAGCCTGATCAAATATCGTTGCGGCTTGCAGCCCGGTCCAACATATCTCACTGCGGCGTGCAGCCCGATCCATATATATCTCGCTGCGGCGTGCATATCGATCCATATATATACATATATATACATATATATACATATATATACATATATAACGCTGCCACTGCAGCCCGATCCATCACTATCCTCACAATTCGGCTCTCGGCCTCACTCAGTCATCATCTTCACAAGACACTCGAGCATCTCAGTACAAATCAAGGGGACTCATCTCAAAATATCTTTCATATATTTAAAATAGAGTGAGGAGCAGGAATAAACAAAGAACAAGTTTAAATCATGACTGTGAATATGTTTTCTATAAAAAGACAGTGTGAGGACAGTAGTAAAAATACCCCGGAGGGTCCAAACAGTTCGACACGAGGCCCCAAACATGGCATTTGGCCCAAAACATAGTAATAACCTCTAAAATACAGAATATCATATGATTTCTAGTCAAATACGCGACTTAATAGTCGCTACGGAACGGACCAAGTCACAATCCATACTGGTGCACGCCCACACGCGCATCACCTAGCATGTGCGCCACCTCATTTATCAAAACAATACGAAATACCGGGGATTCATACCCTCAGGTCTAGATTTACAATCGTTACTTACCTCAAACCGACCAAAATCCTAACCCGCGATGCCTTTGCCTCTTGAATCAGCCTCCAATTGCTCCGAATCTAACCAAAACCAGATTTATATCATCAATATATGCTAAAGGAACAAACCCCACTCGAAAATAATCAAATCCATATATATCTCGATGCGGCGTGCATCTCGATCCATATATATATATATATATATACACACACACACACATATATATATATATATATGTATGTATATATATATATATATATATATATA